>JBBPQT010000002.1:0-159955 GCA_038092715.1 Boletus smithii | reverse complement strand
CAGCGTGTTGCATATGGGACTACCCTCGGTACATTAGGATCGGTTTCTTTCGCCCTTGTGAGAACCTGATACGAGACACAAGAACACAAGAAGCCTACATATGAAGAGAGAGAGAAGTCACATACAGGGGATCGCATTCACTCAAGTCGAACACTGGTTCAACGTTACTCACTTGGCAGTTTCGCTTTCAGAGGATTTTGACTGAATACCACGCAGTGATACTCCGCAAGGCTGGTATCTTGCTACTGGCTGAGTTCACATGCGTTGGTCTCCAATACTGGCATGGATGATATGATTAGAACGTCGAGGGACTACTCACTCCGAGTGAATATTTAACAGAGAAACCCCTGGAGGTCACCCAGGCCAATCTGGAACGAGGTCACGAAAAAAAAAGCTACCAATTTGAAAGCGATGATCGAGTAATAGGTATGCTCTCCAACTCGTGCTCGTACTCGACCTCCACTCTCGGCCCCTCTGTAAGGTGGTTGAGCGTGACCAGGGGAATAAACGAAAAGTAGAAAGAACGCACTCCTTGGTCTCTCCGATTTCTTGCGAGGAGGTGCTTTTGTCGGTGCTTCTGCTTTCCGCTTGCCCAACACAACTTTTGACTTTGAATGCAAGCGATCTTTCGTAGTATCATCATCTTCCTCATCCGAACCTTCGCTATCCTCCTCAGATGATCCCTCGTCCTATGTGACGGTGAGAGATGAAGACGAATGAATGCAGTGGCAGAACTCACCGCTATATCCTCCAGGTCGCTCAAGTCGCTCAGTCCAGCTTCGTCTCCGCTTATATCACTGACAAATTCGCCTTCAAACTCTTCCTCCAACTCGTTTTCCTCTTCGTCCTCCCCGTCTGTCTCATCATCCACCATGCCAAAGTCCTCCTCCCCTTGCACTTCCTTTTCCTTCCCTCCTTTCTCTCGGTCCAGGATAGCCTGCCACACACTTTCGTTCACGTTGAGTGGTGCATCGCCGTACGCTTTTGATTTCAGTCGTTCGATAAGCTCCTTCTCGATCGATCTTTCAAGTTGGGCAGCGGAGAGTGCTTTGCGCTCGCGCGTTGCTTCTCTGCGGTCAAGTTTCTTTTTCACCCCAACCAGCTTTGGTCTACCACGTCGAAATGATCAGTTCCAGACCAAGATAGAGAGGTCGATAAAACGAACTCCTGTCGCAGCTTTATACGTCTCATTTTGATGAGGTATTGTGTGATCTTTGTCACACGCTGCTTGCATTTGTGGATCGCAAAATTCGGCCAGTACATGAGCTCCTTGTCGATCTGGCGTGTCATCGGTAATTGGATTCAATGGAATGCATGGCAGTTAGTCGTTCGCTCACCTGTTCGAGTGCTTTCGAGTAATTTTTGGAAAGTGGGATCTTCTCCCACATTTTGGCAGGTGTATGCGCGCGTTCGATTGTCTTGACATAGAGGTATAATACACCTGACCAGGACGTGATCGATACGGATGGAACGCGAGGCAGGACCACAGCGAATCACGCACCTTCGTGCTCACGTACGGTTGCGTATCGTGAGTTGGCGAGCGGACATGATTGTCTGCTGCAGAATCCAGTGACGTTGTACTCGTTTCGACAGAAATTCTGTGTCGCAGCTCTGGCGGGGACGGAGAGCGGTCAAAAACTTGGACAGTGGGGGTAGAATCAGGAAGCAAACGGACTTTACTTTGTATGAACAGAACTGGGTGTTGATCACGGACCATATCACGTCGTCGCTCTGCATCTTGGACAAAGTCGTCGGTGGGTCCAAAATTGACGATATGGTCGGTCACGTGACCATATGACTTGTCCCTTGTCTGTTGGGGTACACATGGACTTATGAGACTTACCTTGTAAGGTAGGTCCCGGTCAGCCCATCGGCAGTCTGACCAGTCAGTTTTTTTTCCTCGCGCGTAAAAATTGTTTATACAAGACTAATTAGTCGACTTCGCGCGCCTCGCCTTCGCCAGCGTGACAATCCACCTTGTCCTCCAGCATGGAACGCTTGGAGGACGATTCACAACCCTGGAAGGTATCTTGGACCAGGTCTATGAAGAACTTGCTCTCGGTTCCTCAAGTTGAGCGTCTCTATCTCTGTTCAACATTCTCCACTGCACCACAGGTATCGTAAATATTCTCGAGTTCCTTTGCCGATGCGAGCACAAATTCTATAGTAAACGGCGTCCAATCACGACTTGTCTACTTTATCACCATCTGGTTCCACTGGATTGTCTCCACTATAGGACTCGACCTTCATATCATTCAGGCCCAGCTCTTCGTTTTGCTCCCAACTCCTCTTATAGGTCTCAATCGTCATGTTCGGATCGGGGTCGGGTGCATATATATTCTGCACATATGAATTCGCCAGAGGGTCGTCGAGGATAATGGTGAATTCTCGCTCGACCTGTCTGATCTGGGCGTACGGGATGAACATAACATTGAACACGTCGATGATTGTAAGTTACTCAACTGCGTTCAGACCCTCTAAGAATTTTTGGAACTTTTCGCGGTCCTCGTCCCCGGTCGTACTCGAATCACCTGTCATAAGCATCTTCTGGGAGAGTTCTTCGTAGATCTGGTTCAAGATTCCTTCCAGCGTTGTGAATCGTCCCCCAAGCGTTCCATGTTGGAGGACAAGGTCTATTTCCGGGATTATCAACCCACCGGTGTCACTCTAGAAAGGTCACAGTCGTCACTTCGCACTAGTTGAGCAGACAAGCTGCTCCTGACCTTCAGAATATCCCTCCCCAGGTCCTCTTGGTCAACCACTTTCAAGGTGATCTTCTTTCCTTCCTCCGAGATCGCAGAGCCAGCTTTGACTTCATTATCTCGATATCCACAATTCTCGCAATTCGTCGACATGATCAAAGTTTCCTTGCAACAATATCCATTAGTTCTTTCGGATTGTAAAGCCAAAAGCCACTTACCTTGAAGTATGGAATAGATACTTTCTTCATTCGAGTCACGAGGGCACGGCCGCAACGGGGGCAAATGCCCGGGAACTCAAAGATCTCGTCGTTCTTCCCGTCAAGACTTTCGCCTTCTCCCTCAGCTCCTTTTAGATCCCCTGAATCCTCCTCTGATACACTTGTCCTTTCTTCTTCTGGCACGGCCAGTCCTAAACTAGCTGCTTGCTGAAGAGTCCTAGTGTAAGTCTTGAGAGTCCACTTGGGATCAGCCATGCTCCCGAAAAACTCCAGGAATGAATTCCCGGACGGGTCGTCTAGTGTGATTGTAATTGTCCTCTTGACCGGGTCTTCTTTGAGCTTCTCGACGACGGGCTTGTCGGATTCGACATTCTCCTCGTCCTCGTCGTCATCTATAACCTCCTCGAGTCCATCGATGATTTCCTGAATCCTAGCATAAGCAGCCTCGTTTTGTATTCGTCTGAGAGGTTGGTCGGAGCCGAGGTCAGCCACGATGTGACGCAAGAGACCCTCGACGGTCGTGAGCTGTCCTCTCTCGTTCGGTGGAAGCGTCAACTCGAACTCGGGAATGAAGATCTCACATGCTTGTGAGCGAACAAGTTGACGATCAAGATCGCCTCGATGCAATACTTTGAGGGTATAAGTCGCACCAAGTTCTACGATGACAAGTCCGTCAGAACGACATCCCTCGTATCCAAAGTGTCAGAGCAAACGCGCGAACCTCTGATGGCACCAGCGGTTTGTATCTCGTTGTTCGTCGCACCGCAGTGTTCGCACCGGAAGCTCATCACGATGACTTCTCTAAAGTACGGAATGGAAGTGAGCAACATGCGGGTCGTTCCCTGCAATCGGAATCAGCGGGATGACGAAGTGTCTACATGAAGATCTGGACAGTGAGCTCACCTGTTCCCCGCATCGCATGCAGAGAGACTCGACCTCTTCCAGAGGTCTGTCTTCTTCGACGTCACCATCGGGAGCGGTAGGTTCCTCCGGTAGATTGTCTGCCTTCTCCGCGAGCTTCCCAATCGGAGGGAAGAACGAGGACATGGAAGAGAAACGATGGTGCAATGGCTATGAGTTTAGTTAATGTGAGATCGGATGTTCCATTCTAGACAGACAGCCCCTGTCTATCTCTGTGTTCACTGCGGTACAGGCATCACACTCGTGGCAATGAAGCTTTGGCTGGGAGGCTTTACGCAGAGTCGTGCTCGTGTCATCGCTTAGGTGCCTGCGACGATTACTACTACGGTACCTGGCGTAGAGGCTCATAAGGAACATCCGGATGACTCCGAAGATGAGGGCATGAAAGAATGAGTAAGTGAATTGTGTCTTGATACAAGTCACTAGTGTACTCAAGGGTTCATCATTAAGACACTGGCTAAATTCATTACAATAGGAGTCTATAGAAGTAACTAACTAAAGAACTCGAGATAGAACGATGCTGACAGAAGAAAACATTCATAAGCAAAACTGCATAACAAAGGACACAGATGAAATGAGGCGTGTCACGTCATGTGGTCTTGAGCTTCTGTTTACGCTCCTCGATGTCTTTCCTCGTCATTCGAGTTCCAAGGATTGCATCCCAGTGAACAAAGAATGGTTGCGAGAAATTGTACTTGATCCCGATAGCCTGAAATTATGGACGAATGACAGTGAGTATCACGAAAGCAACGTCGAGGAGAATTACAAACTTGATGATGAATGTCATGATAATCAGCATTGTTACCGCTGAACATCTGGAATGGGTCCAAGGGAAAACGATAACCGCAGTGATCATCGACCGTTTTCATGGTACTGAACGCAAATAAAAAAATGGTCTGTCGGACGGAAAGATTGGCAACTGTCTCCGCCACCACGGCGCCAACACTGTCGAGTAAAAATCCCTCGAGAGGGTGATTGTATAGTGCACCGAACGCATAAGGTACATAGAGCCGGTGGTGCACGGAATGGAAGTGTTTGTAGAGGAATTTGTTCAAGTGCATCCAGCGATGAAGGAAATATTGCCAAGAGTCAACAATGAATCTATGGGATGATCAATTGAGATGAGACATAACTTGAAGAAAGGGAAGGGGACTTACAGGGAGAAGAGGAGCTGTGCAGCGGGAATACCCCACCAGTATAACCAATGTGTAATGTCGGCGCCTCGATGCGCCAAAAGGTTGTTTGCTGCATGTGGACCAACTGTCCACCTAACGAGACGGGCCAATGTTTTTCCTACTGCCTCCGTTTCCATCATACATTTTGAGAGAGATATCTTTGGGGGGTCAGACAACCAATAGTAGCCAAGCAAGGTTTGCAATGTATGCTGGAGGATGACGGCCCAGAAGACTTGAGAACGAGTGGCACGATTGCGAGACTTGACCTCATCTGACTCATGGATTCGGTACTTGTCTAACCACGTCCAGTTTGACATGTCGAGGCAATGGAAGAAGAGAGACATTGTCCAGTAGGCCAGGACGGGTGCTGCGAGCGCTAAGATACTGTCAGGGATACTGTCGAGGAGATTCTGGCGCATGGTGAAGTAGAATGGGACGTTGAGAGGGGGAAGACATATGCTCTCTCCATCGACGAAAGCGGTGCATGTTGCATTGGTTGTGTGGGGAACCCCTGCAAAGAAATCGTAAATCGTGTCCAACATATGTCGGGTGAAAGAGGAGACGTAACATCTCTCTCGCTTTCTCCCATCCTCTTACTCACAGGCTCCCACGTAAACAAAATAACACAACCAAGTCTATTCTCTGATCCTACAGTACAACAAGCTTCTACCCCCGGATATTCACATTAGTGAGAGCGTTTAGTTAGCAAATGGTGGTACAGTTGGCACAGGTGCAAATATAAGTGCAAGGTTGATCGAATTTATCCAGATTGTCCAATTTTACCATTTGCGCGGGCCATTTCAAAAGTGCAGGTGAAGACGCGAATGTATGCTGCGAATGTCCAGGCAGTCACCGATAGGGTTCTACCTCATTGTTCATTGAGGTTATTGAGAAGAGTAGTCAAGCAGCGCTTCGTGACCATATCGCCCTGCAAAAGCGATAAGCGGGTTGACAGCACAGCAAAATGATACCAACCTTGAGAAGGACGCTGAAAGTTTGGTCACGGAGGGGTTCGGGAAGACATGCCCGCAGCGCTTCCCTCGCTCTCAAGTTCACATCAGTACACGTCACCCCGCCGCGCAGCGTGTGAACATACCTCATATTGTCGCTCAGCCTCAGGTAGCAGCGCACAACATGCTTGAGCAGTCTGACAGCCTGGGTTTCCACGAGCTGATTCACCATGTTGCTGAGGACGGTGCCGACGGCGTAGAAGCGCTCATATGTATGACATATGTACGTCAAGCCAGTTTCATCCAGAAGAATCTTCTGCACAATGAAAATCGCAACGGTTTTTGAAAGCTCTGAGCCGGTCTCCATGATGCGCAGGCAAAGGGGTATTATTTCAGTGGAAAGGAGGAAATGAATGACGGCGTTGTTGTCGTTTTGCTGCGTATAGGCATTAGTAATGACGGTGATAGGGTGGCAGGGTGGATACCTTGACAAGAGCGCCAATGACACCGAGTGAGGTGAGACGAAGGTACTCGAAAGGTCGTGTTTTTGAAGTTGTATTGAGGAAGGGGTAAAGAAAGAGGGGGATATGAGCTAGCGAGCATCTAAGTCGTCACCCGGGAACAGCACTTGTAGAACGACATACCATTGAGGAAAAGCTGACGCGTTTCTGAATGAGAGGCGACGCATTGCAGGAGTGCGAGGGCATTGCACACACGGTTTGAAACATGTGCGGTGAGATTGGGTGGGGACAGGAGGGGGTAGACGGAGACGATCTCCTGGAGAAGGGCGGGCATAATGCCTACATTGTACAAATTAGGTGTCGTCAGAGACGGGTTGAAGGGTGTCAGACGCCGACGTACCGAAAGAATGCCAGAGGACGAGCGCGAGATCGTCGTACTGCTCTCTCTTCTTGCTGAGCTCTAGGAGGGCACCCTCCCTTGTATTAGGGTCCATCAGGTCGATGACCAGGGCATAAATTTTGTTCTCCTCATGGATGCCGATGATATGTTGCTGATGAGGCTGGAGACCGAGCGAGGGGGTCTCGGAGTACGCGGAAAGAGAAGAACCAGCGAGGCGCTGTTGTTGGTATGGATTGAACTGGGCAGTGTGCTGCAAATACGAGAGCGGTTTTGGAGAAATGAGCCCCGCCATGGCTGCACGGAAAGAAGTCAAAATGAGAGATCCGACGAGACGGTGGGCATCTGGTCCGAGTAGATTACCTAAGACGAAACCCTAACCCGAAACAGAACTCTGTACACAGCAGTAGTACTCTATTATACATTCCATTCCCTCCTGCCCCACGCAAGCGCACCTGACATCCTCGGGTGTGAGGAGAGCTCAGGATGGCCCAACAGCACATGAAACACCCTCCGACAAAATTCCCCATATTCTGCCTTCTCCTCAGCCAACTCCTAGTTACATGTCAGAGCATTCGAAACAGAAAACGAATAAACAGCTACCTGGTAAATGTCACGCATCGTCGACAGCATTACGACCATCAATTCAGCATACGCCTGGCTCTCGGCATCCACCCTTGCACGAAGACATCCAGCAGTGTTGGCGAAAACAGCTGGAACAAGGTCAGATAACAGTCCCTAGCAACAAGAGCCGACTGACTTTCGATCAACCGTCCCCGAACCGCCGCGTAGTCTGCCTGGCCGACTTCATATTTCCTGGTCCTGGGTATAGGATCGAGTGGAGCACCACGAAGGAGCGGGTGTTGTAGCCCATCCAGCGATAGCACCATACTCACGAACTCGTGTTCTATCGTCGTCTTGGACGACAGAATGGCTACTAGCAGCACAGCGACGAAGTCATCCTTCATTTTCTGTGGGAGCCCTATCAGCCATGAGTGTCGAATAAAACCATATACTTTGTCTCACGTTGTACGCCCCTGGGTCAAGACGCAGAAGTGTGAGATTGAAACGCAGCCCAACTCGACGGCGCCACGAGTCGTTGATGATCTTTTCCCAAGATTGCTGGCCGAGCTTCATGTATAACCCCCAGTCCTAGCAGACGCCAATGAATTGTGTGGTGAGCATCGGTAACAAGACTCCTACCTTGTAATTGTTCTGGACGAGAACATTCGCGCAGCCAACCCAACAATCTATCCACTCGTCAGCAGCAGCCTTAGCACTCGTTGCGCCATTCTTCGCATGCTCGCTTTCGCCAAGATGTTTACAGACGAGGCGATACACGGCAGGAGTGATGGATTTATCGAGAACCTATATGGTGTTGTGAAATAATGTTACAAGCAACAGATTAAAGTGAAGCAGACCTTGCACAGAGCGTCCTCTTTCGACTTGAGGACAGCGACTGCAGAAGCCTCGGCCTCCTCACCTAGCGCGGCCAGGAGCTCCTCGTCATTTAGATCCAAAAACAGCTTGTCGTACTCATCCTGGCTCTCCTGACTCTCGATGCTGTGGAAAACAGGAGGTGGCGGTGGTTGAACATCTGGTAGTGCCTTGAGCCGAGCATTAAGAAAGGACTGTACGAGCATCCGGATCTCGACTCCCGTTTGTTGAATCGTAACTAGGTCGGTTCGGGGGTTAAACACCCTGGTGACCCAGGCTAACCCAACATCAGCCGCGAAAGGGGCGAACAGAAGAACACTCACGACCATCTAAGAGTGCCGGGTCCGGATACTCTGCACGATTCTGTCCTTTGTCCAACGATTGCGTCTCGATCACACGTCTCACCGATCCAATCAGCAACTGGATTAAGGTTGTGGTCGTCTTCTTCCTAACAGCACCCGTTTCGCCCTCCTTATACTCATCCATGAGTACATCTGCCATTTCCCCCAACCATCCCAGCACTTCTTCTAACCCTCCAACAGTGTTGTGATGCCTGACAATCATTGCGAAATTCATCATCCCATATATACACGCCATTCTCGAGTGATCATCTGCATCTCTAAAGCTCACGCATCGCTTTGCCTGGCCGATACGGAACTTGACGTTGGAGGATGTAGGATCGAGGTGTATAGCGATCGCCATTGCACTAAACCGGTTAACAAGCATGGAGAGGGAGTGTGCGGAGGGAGGGGCGGAGCGGGAGAAGGGAACAGGACTGACGGGGACGGCCATTTGAAGGAGTTTCTTGATGTTCACTGAGCGTTGCTTTGGGTCCAGCTCGACATTCGCATTCAGCAGGTTAACAGCCTGTACCACCATCTTCAGGAATACCTCAAAAACGGAGTCGTGTGGGTCCCGCTTGGATAGCAGCTCCAGATCGCCATTCTCGAGAAAGCCCATGGGAGCCGAACGTTCATTGAGGAGATTGGCAAAGTTGCGGGATCGGAAAATTTCTTGGAGAAACTTGAACATGACGATCCCATCATCAAGACGCCATTCCCATTGGTTCCACAGAAGAAAACACCTAGAGACAACGTACGACACGTAGTCATCCCGTTTCTTGAGGGCGCGTTGTGGGAGCTGACGCTCCTTCTCGGGATTGAGAGTCAATGCAATCTTCTTGAGAGCAGCAGCTACAAGCTCCCAAGCTGCTGGAAGCCGGAAAACGGAGGTCGACAGTCCATGAACGGAGAATTGCGAGATGGCGCAGAGGCTAAAGATCGTGCGCCACATATATTCGCTTGCTTCTGCGCCGGTGGGGGAAGATTCGGGATACAGGTCGGCGAGCAAGCGCCAGAGCGGGTGACCAGGTGCTACCTCAGGGGAGATTTCGAAGGTTGGAAGTAGGTGTATGAGACATATCCACAACTCAGCGGCTCGATGGGGCAATGAAGTATCATCCACGTCGCCTTCCGCTGCACGGAAAGTAGCGAAGGCGGGCTGCAAGTCGATACCCAGCAAATGTTGCATGAGCTGTTTTACTGATCGAATGAGGTGCCCATTCTCTACTGACCCTCGCCTGTACTTGACACCGGTCGCAAGGCGGGCGGCAAGTTCTACGACGAACCAATGGGCGGTCAATGTAAAGATGCTCGTCTCAAGCGAATCCAGGGCAAGCAACAATCCATCCGAGTATTCTCGTAGTGCCACCTCCAGAGCGACGAATTCTTGGTCTTCCGCATGGACCACGAGCCATGAAAGAAGCTGACTCGAAGCGCGTGTCACGGACTCCCACTCCTTCGTCGTGTCCATGTTATCAGCCCTGAATTCGCACAATGCACTAACGAGGCGATCGCACAGTGGACCAAGCAATGCACTGAAGACCGAAGCGGACGTAGTGGGCCCGATCTCGAGTCCCTGCATATTGCAAGACATCGGTTGTGCAACTTCCGAATTCCCTGAAGTGACTAAAGTGAGTTGATGAAGGAGGCCCTTTCCAATGTACGATGAGGTTCCGAACTTGACCCCGGAAGGAAGTGGAGTAATGTTCATATCGATGACAATATGGCGGTGAACAGATGGAAACGACTCCTCTTCGCGTTGGAAGTAAACCGGAAGCGGGATTTCATGTTGTGGTCGGGGAGATGTTCGACGGTATAGGCGTGATCGAGGAGCGGCCGGAGCACTTGTCGCCAGCTTCGCGGCGGGCTGGCGAGCAGGAGAGACAGGTTTGTTCCACCTCTCTACTTCAGCTCTCCATCCCGGATCCAGGGCCTGCCTGAATTCGTTATCGTCGTGTTCGACTACTAGCGTGGTCCTGCCTCGCCCTGCCTTGACTTCGCGATGTTTCGACGTGATGTGCGTTACATCATGATGAACGTTGTAGACTGGCCCCCGATTGGTTCTGGATGTCCGTTTCCTTTTCTTTTTCCATTTCTTGCGCTCCTCGACTGTGTCCTGGTCGAGCTGTACAATCCGATCCCGGTGCTCTGAGCTATGCTTAATCGACGAGGTCGTGTTCGAACTCGTATTAGCCCTAACGAAAGGCAAGATGGTCTGGTGGTGTTCTCCATAGCGTCTTGCGCCGCTTGTAACAATATTCAGCTTTGGTGCCCCAGATCCACGAGGCTTCCGCCGCCCCGTCGGTTGTTTGAACCCGGACCTCGGCCTGCCAGAATGTCTTGTCCGACTCAGCATCCAGTCGATCAAACTTCTTTCGCGCGCTGGCCCTCTTGCGGGACGGTCGAAGAGCAATTGGTAAGCTCTCTCATCATCACTGCTGCTACTTCCCGAGTCTTCCGAAGAAGATTCCGGCATGGAGCTGTCGCTGAGGGAGATCACGTCGTCTTCGTGTCTGGGCCTCGGGGAAGCGTGTCGTGTCCTCCTAACCCTAACAGCTGATTGTCCGTCAGAAAGCATTTTCATCGCACCTGGACTAGTATCCTCCTTCCCATCATTATCATATACCTCCGTGGGGCGTTCCATGTCCGAACTTTCAGGGTCTCCTCGGACTTCCACATCCTTATACCTTCCCTTTCGAACCCTTGCAATCCCGGGTATCACACTGACTTCCTCCGCATCACTCCCTGACGATTCCACGGTGACCCTAGTACGCGGAGGTGGAGGGTGCGCAGTATTGGTGACCCCGAGTTGTCGTGCGATCATCGCAGCTGGCATCATATGCTTCAGCGCGCGAAAGCGTTTTCTGTCTTTGGAATTCATCTCGAGGGCGGACGACTGATCCGATTCCGAGTCCATCCCCGAGGTATTCGATGGCAAAGCACTAGCACCAGATGTCGTTGGAGGTCCAGAGGGACTTGGTGGGGCAGAATAAGTAATAGAGTGATCAATCGGAGAATGATTCCGCGGGAACGAGTCGTGGTCATTGAATTGGTACGAGTCTTCTTGTTGCAGATAAACACTGAAATCTAGCGATCGGAGAGGTCCCGAATTAGAAGTTGGGGAATGGGAAGACGCCCGAGACGGCGCGGGGGGTCTGAAGGGTGGTGGTCTTGGGGGGTCTGAAGGGTATGGTGCCATCGCGGGCTCCGAGTGCGCCCGGGAGAATAGGGATGGGGAGGGCGACGGCTCCTGTTCGACAACCCGACTTTAGGGTGATAATGAGGTGTGCATGAGGTGACTTACCGTGGGAGGTATGTATTCGGGAAAATGTGCAGCTTCACCCTCAGCATCCCCGTGTATTGGAAAAGGTTTGGGTCTCCTCTTCGCCGATTTCTTAGTCTTGATCTCTACCTGGTGAGCCTCTGCGACAGCTCTCCTAGCTTCAGCCCTGGCTTTGGCCTCTGCTTTCTCTCGCTCCCTGCGAATCTTCCTCGCTAATTTACAGATCTCGTTGTCATCCTCATTGCTGCTTGATAGCCCCTTCAAGATTTCAGGTAACCAACTTTCGCCCAGCTGTCTTACCTCCAGTCCTTGGCCATCTTCCCCTAACTCATTGTTTCGGTCGAGACTCTGCACCTTGCACCTCCTCCTCCTACCACCTTCAGCCTCTACATCCACATAGTCGCCATCTTCGTCCGGATTATCAAGGGGAAATACAAATTCATCTTGTGTCCCGTCTTCACCGACCCCGCCGGATCCAGGACGACGCTGGGGACTTCGAAATTTAACGATAGCATCAGGGTGGGACTTTAATTGTTGCTTGTACAACAACTTATCATAGGCATATGGATTCAACTGCCGAGCCTCTCGACGACGCAACGAATAGCGACCAAGCGGCTGTGGATCCTCTGGTATCTCCACGGGAAGTGGATGGACAGGGTGAGGGATGGCCGGTGGAGGAGTGGACCGTGATGCAAGCGAATGTCGGGCCCCGGGGCGCCGAGGGGAGAGAAGCTGAATTGGATCTGGTGACTGTGAGGGTGTCTGCGGAAGAAGAACCGGAGACGAAATGGGTGTTAAAGGTGACGAAGCCACCGGGTGCAGCTTCCATCTTGCAGAACTAGGCTGATCGTATGAATGCTGTGAGGAGGATTGAGGAGGGGTTGTAGGATGGCGAGGAGACGAAAAGAGGGAATCATGATCGGAAGAAATAGAAAGCGAATGCGATAATGAATGTGGAAGTGGCTGGGACGTCGAACGCGACTCCATGCTCTGCGACCGAACTCGGCTGGTGGTGTCAGGGGAATTGTATTCTGGTCGGCATGGGGAAGAGAATAGAGAATGGCAATCCAAGGGAGGCGAAACATCGTGAGGTTCAAACGACACTGATGGCAGTTCTTCGTCTTCACCCGCGAGCATGCATTCCCGGGAGTGCTTCGAGGGTGAACTCGGAATCTGCTCCATGGGAGCCACCTCCAGAAGTCTATTGCTCCGAAAAGAGATTCCAGCAATCATAGAGTAAGCGGAGTCAGGCGAGACTGAGCCCGCATTGTGAGCTATCTTCGAGAGGACGTCAATGTCGGATGGAAACTGCAGAACTTATCAAACCTTGATACGTTTCCGCGGTGATGGGTTCTCTACTTCATGGTCACTGGACCGGTTATGGCGTGCTAACAGTGTCAAGAGAGAGCTGGGATGCCGCTGGTGGCCATTTTCCGTGATGGCACTTTGTGGAGACACGAGAACATTTGCGCAGACACTCTTCAGTGGTGTCGAGGCTGAGCTGGTCCAGTGATCAACAACTTCGCGCTCTTCGACATCGGATGTATCCACGACATCAGGGCTTTCCATCAAAACTGAGACCTGCTCGAGCTGGCTGTCAGTACGATTCGGATGTCGACAACTTGAAAGCCTCGCGGTGAAAGATGAGTCGCGTGTCACGTGTTCGCGACGCGCTCTTATAGACTTTGCCCTTTTGCGGGCTGCCCGATCCAAAAATAAAGAAAAAAATTGCTTACGACGAACGAGAGCGATGCGGGTGGTGTAGGGTGTTCGCAAGTTGAAGCTCGCTTTCTCCACAGCAGGCCCTTTGCGGGCTGTCCGACAATAAAATAAAATAAACCTCGGCCCGCGCGGCCCGTGCTAAGTTACCTATCCCAAAAGTCCCTTTGCAGCGCCCCTTGAGCCAAACCGTTTATGAGCCAAACCGACATCGCCGATAGTCGGTCTAGTCACCAGAACACCCTATATCATATTCAATTCACACGACGGTAAGGCCTTCGCCATTACATTTAGACTAGGTCGTTGCCTCAGATTCGTTCGTGTTCCAGGAGAGCAAACCAAGGATGAACTTTAGCCTCAGCCTGAGGGACCTGAGGCACTGACAATCTATGGAATCACATCACTGGCACGGATCTCCCTCCTAGTCAGCCAGATTCAAACGTGTACTGTATACAACCTCACACGCACGTCAATGATTTAAATCTCTTTCACAACCCTTAATGACCTTTGCACGCACCCAGACGTAAAGGGGCTCGCCATTCTAGCAAGAAGCAGGCAAACGGGAACATTTCGTTTAATTTGTGCTCGCCGCGGACCAGAAAAAAACGAGCAATTCTCCGTATTGCACCACAAAGCTCCTCGGGGAATAAATTTCCCAGCACCCACCATCCATGTGAAGCTTCCGTGACTTCGACCAGCCGCTGGAGACGTTTGAAGCGGATTGCTACCCCTCTGCTAGGCGATTTGCAGTGCAAACCAAGACCAGCGCCGTGAAAAGGATATCGGTCGGCGCAACGCTCGTGCCGCTAATGTATACAGTCGACATGGCCCGGTCAGTGGATATGGGGGCGACGTCGGGCCGTACCTTGGTATACTCGCTGAGGCGGTCTCGAGACCCTTGCGACGACGGACTTTTCGTGTAGACCTTGTCTCTGAGTTTTTCGACTTCTTGATAAGTTGATCCTTGGCAGCTTGGTTCAATGTCATAAAGTATTAATGTTCAATCATTGAGTCACTCTGCTTCAGTTAATTACTGATTGCATTTCAAGGTGCGACAAATATAGAACCCGAATTCCTAGGAATACGGTCAACATACACTTTTCATTCGTCAACAATACAACAGTAACGAGATTCGGTCGGATTGCACTTTGAAAAATTACTACAACGAAACGACCCTAGTGCACATCAGGGAGAGGATCATGAAAATTTTGGGCTCCAACCGAGGGAGCACGTCGAACCATGCATGGATATATGCGCGATACCCAGAGATACAGAGAAAAAAAGGAAAACGCACGGGCTATGGAAATGCCATTAGTGGGTGAATATGGAGTGAGGTCGATCACGAGTTTGGAATGGGTAGCAACAAAAATACAACAGCGGGAGTGAAATTTAGATGTTCAACGCCGGAGCGGAAGTGGGTGAGCTAAAAAAGGTGCGTTGCACCGATGCATTGCCGCGAGATTTCATGTTCGGGTGGTGGTTTCGGCGATGGTGTCGCTGCTGGTAAGTGGGTGCATGAGTCTTGCGCTTCATCATCTTCATCTCCCTGCGAGACTCTTTTCGGGTTTTGAAAGGTGTATGTTGTTGTTGTTGTTGTTGTTGTTGTTGTTGTTGTTGGCGATGGTTGGAATGGAGATCATAATGATAGGGAACATGGGTGGGTGTACGGTCGCCGTCGCGGACAGGGAGTAACACAGGTGAAATGATTACTCCCCCTGATTTGCGCGAGTTCTGCTTGACGACGCTCCTGTCATGCCAGAGCATAGTATGAAGGGGACTGTTTTTCAGGGCGTTTCTGTACGAACGCACTTCAGGGACAGAAGATTTGGCTGGTTCAGAGGTCCAGCCCGGCGAGGTAGGAACATCGGAGGTAGACGCCACAGATTCTCTAGTAAGACGGAAGGCACCGACGGGCACGCGGTCCCAGCGACTTAAGCTCTGGACGAGTCTCTGCTCGCCTTCACTGCCAGGGATAGTCTGCGTTTGCACCTCAGGTTCCGAGTCAAGGAACGTAGAGTCCAGGACGTCATCTAGCTTGATTGGTTCTCCAAGACTAATGTCTGGTGGAGTTTCGGATGATGGCTCATCGGGAGGCGGAGGCAACGAAGGATAGATCGACAACCTTGCCGTGCGACCTCGGAGATCCATCTAAGTAATTTTGTGAGACCGCGAGACACTACCCAACGCGAGACACATACACTGCTGAAGCTTCCGGCACTGCTGGAGAACCTTCTTTGCCTGTGGCCGAGGCGATGATATGGAGACGGCACGTCCTTGTTCACGCCGGTAAGGACGGCAGTCTTCTGCGGTACGTTGCCTTCCAGGCTAAACTCGCCCATGATAGGCATGTCAACTCTGACAATAGGGCGGGGGCTTTCCCCAACGCTGCCTTCCGCACTATCAAGTCGCGTTTGGTCCGTCTCTTCCCAGAAAACTTTACCGGCCAGAATGTCAGCAGGGCGGGGTGATTCTAGCATGGTGGACGACGGGTGGCGCCTAGAGAACGGAGCAGGCGAGACGTTAGGGCTAACCGTTGACATGGGGTTGATAGATGAGACACTGGTCGGCCACCGAAAGAGTTTCATCGCATGGGAGGTAGGAAGTCCCTGCTCATCGACGAGCTCCTCCTCCGTAGTGTCCCCGTCACTTGCACCGACTTCGGAGTCACCGTCGTCGAAGTCACCCTCTGCACCGTCACTGACGCGCATTTCAACGTCACTATCGTGGCTGATGGAAGCGCCATCTGATGCAAGTAATTGAGCTGCATTGGCCTCAAATGCGAGATCGAGAATTCCATGGCCGTCATTTGAACCATTTGTGAAAACGACCTGTCCGTCCCATGCTTCTGTGACTTCGAAGTCTATGCTCCGCAAGCTGTTGACGCTGTTGGCTAAAGGATCGGTAGCAGAATCGTGAAGATGACTACCATCGGTTTCAGATGAGCCGTCGTCAGACGACGTATCCGTGAGATTGGCAAAGAACAGGTCAGCATCGAAACAGGATTCTTCGTCATCCGACCACCCGGTTGCGAGGCCCGTGTACATCCGTGAAGCCCGATCATCCGTCTCGTCGTCTTCCTCGTCTTCCTCCATTTCCTCGTCTTCATCCTCGTCCTCCTCCGTGATATCGTCGGTGTCACCCTCCATGTCCACGTCACTGAGACCAACACTTTTCTTGCGAGGACGGATAATCCAACTATTGTTTGAATCCTTGTGTTTGGGAACATCGTCTCCTAACAACTCGCGACGAATGCGGGCCTTGTCGTGACGCCTTTGTTCCGCAACGATGTAATTTTCCTCCTCTGCTGCAAGCGAGGAGTCGGAGCCGAAACCCGACGTATCGGTGTCAGATTCAGAGTCAGAGGAATCCGAGGCCTCCGATGTCAGTCCATCAGCCGAGACAAAGGTAGGAAAGGGTCCCGAAGACGCATCATCGCTTGGCTGAAGGTCAGAATCGGCAAGGTCGCTGAGATAATCCTGCTTCTTCTTTGAGGAAGCTGATCTCTTTGCGATCGTGCCTTTGGCCTGGGATTTTGAGGTTTGCCTCGAGGCAGCTAAATTTGATTTCGAGCTCCTGACTTGTGGGCGTGAGGCCCGTGATGCGATGGATCGCTGAGCATGAGTATGCGATGATAGATGAGATTGTGAATGCGGCAACGTGGTGACCTCGTTGCCACAAATTTGCAAGTTTGGAGCCGCATTTGTGGTCCCGTCGCGTGCAATCGCGACCAGCTTGGGAGGACGACCCCTGCGTTTGGGTCCTACGGCGTCTGACGGACTGCGCTGACCATCGCCAGCGGTGGAAAAGGTGCTGGTGAGATGAAACGATGCGGAGCTGCTTCCAGCAACTCCGTTGGACGCTGCGGAAGAACTCTCCATGCGAGACTTCTTTGGGGCGGATCCTAGAGAGCGCGCCTTGTTCTGAATACTGGGTGGGACGGTAAGTTTGATTTTGAGAGGCTGTACTCCGAGAGCGTGCGCGGAGGAACTCATTGATGCGGTCGGTGTAGTTACAAAGCGCGCACTTCCATGGCTCACGCTTGGGGGGAGGGGATGAGGTCTGTTGTTGCAGGTGCAATCGCCATCGCACACGGGACATATGTCGTCGTCGTCGTCGCCGTCTGGCGAGAGAGTATTTACGGCGACGGCGACGGTATAATTGGGGAAACGCGGCATCGCTGAAGGGGGATTTTTTGAATAACCTGCGTAGGTGCAGAGTGAGTATGCAAGCTTACGCACGAGGGACAGGGGAAGACGTCAAAGTGGATTTATGAGAGTGGTCGAACGCCCTCGAGGCGAATCACAGAAGCAAGGAGGGGCAGGGGAGTCAAGATATAGGCTATCATATTACATGTAAAAAAATCAGTGACACAAGGTACGTGCGATGGGAGCTGTCGCGTGACAGATAAAAATCCTGACGGCGTTGGAAAGGAAGAAACAGAGCCGGGCCCACTCTTCCCAAATAAGGCTGATGCAAAAATTTTGGGCACATACCTGTAACACGATTTCTGTGCATTTTTCGATGATAAAAAACATGGAGATGGTTTCGAATCCAGATTGAGGTTTGTCTAGTTTGCAAGTAACAGTTAACAGTGGCTACGGGCCACTTGGTCGTGTGTCGCTGGGGACGGTGATGGTAAAGAAAAGAAGAAATCTTGTCGCATAATTTCGCACATCCAGTAAAAATTATGTAAACAACGCAGGGCTCCGGTGCGAAATGAGTCCTTCTGAATCTCCATGAGTCCGTCGCAGAATGGAACGTGAGTTTCATCCTCAATCACCATGGTGAGCAGCACCTCATCGATTTTTCCAGGCTTGTCTCTCGCCCAGCAAATCGCCCAGCTCGAGGACGTCGCTCCAGCTGGCAAGTCAACTCTCCACCTTTACGCCTCCCAGCTGACCCCATGCAGACTTTGACCCCGAGGACGTCCAGGTCACGGGTATCGATCCTGATCCTGATCTTGATGTTGTCACGGATAACAGTGCCGCTCGAGCACATTATTTTGATGTGGGGTACGTCAATGTGGCACCTGGATGTGGATCACGAGGTGGACTCACTGAATCAGTCCTTCATCCTTGCGCAAACTCCACGAGAATCTCCCAGACCCGAAATATGACGGTGCCAAAACCTCAAGAAAGCTGATGCTTAACGAGTCGGACGACAGCGAGCGCGACTCTGCCAGTGAGAATGCGGAGTCCGGCAACCATGTTTCGGAGGTGCACCCGGAGAGACATGGCTTTGATCGTGAGACTGGAGTAAACCGTGAGGTGGACACACGCACTACCTCCGACGCGTCAACAGAGCGTCCCAGCGCATCCAACCACAATAGTGACTTATCGAGTCTCCGTAAAATTCGAGATGAAGACCGTAAAAAGGGTAAAGCCATTTCGAGACAGATTGCAAGTCGTTTTATTTTGGCATGATATCTTTGATCTATATCTTGCGTCCAGGCTCTCTGGGATTCGCTTCTTGATGCCCGCATTCGCCTACAAAAATCCGTCACAGCTGGAAATCGCCTCCCTCCTGCAAGTGATCATCCATTTTCCTGTCTTGATATCGTCTCACGGACGCACAGCTGTCGCAATATGCTGCCGATCAGCAAGTGCATGCTCCTCTCATGAAAATGTTGGAGGAAGTCCGATTACTCTCAAATGAGATATTTGATTTCCAAGAGGTGTGATCCTTCCCACAGAGATAATACCCGCTCAACACAAATTTAGCGTCTATTCTCAGTAAACGAATCCATTCAGCCTCCTCCGCGTAAACGTCGAAGGAGCACCGAAACTGATCATTCTGTGGCTGGCTATGGTGAAGAATTACGCGAAGGCAGTCATGCGGCGTCGGAACTTGAATGCGCGTTCGTACCCCTTGAAGCGTTTGCTACTGGCAAAGATATCTTACACTCGCATCAGTTACCACCCCCACCTTGTACAAACGCTGAACAAATGGTCGTCCAAAATCCATGCCGTTGCGCCGTCGGTTCTCCTTCCATCCAACCGTAATGCATTTTCAAGAAGGACCCAGGCTATCAAATCGGCACCACAGCTAATTGACGAGACACTTGCGGACCATAGCAAAGTGCTCGCTCGAACGAGGATTTACCGCGGCAAAGGCAGTAGACTAGGGGTCAGCACAACAGATGAAGACAGGAGTCGGGAAAAAGAAGACGCTGAGGTGTTTGACGACACCGATTTTTACCATCAGCTGCTGCGTGACATTATTGACGCGAGAGGAAGCGGGACGGGTGCAAACGACGATTGGATGGCGGCGCAAAAGGAGAAAAAGGCCAAGAAGAAGGTGGATACGAAGGCTAGCAAGGGACGAAAACTTCGGTCGGTAGCATGGCATTGGAGTTGTTTCTTGGCTCACACTATTCTCAGGTATGAGGTTCACGAGAAGATGCAAAATTTCATGGTACCGGTGCCAACGCAAGGGAGCTGGCACGAGGAGCAGATTGACGAGTTGTTTGCGTCGCTGCTGGGTAAAGGCTTTGAGAGTGCGACAAGGGAGGAGGAGGAGGAGAGGGGTTTCCGCGTATTTGGGTGAATGGTGTACATAGGACCAAATATGGCAATGCAGCGTATACTCGCCGATTGTATCCGAGCAATACCCTCACGACATGTTTGAAAGTGATTAGCCGCTTGAAACACTTTTGCTGCGGGCACAGTCACAGATGGACACATTCGAGGACGACAACCCTTTCGAAAATGACATCGAGCGTGTCCCCTCAGAGACATCCTCCACCTCCAAAGTGAACATATCTGCGCCCTCTTCTCCCCCGCCCAGCTCTGCCCGTCTCCTGTCCCCAGACAAACTGTTCCCCTCCCCTGAAACACAACGACAACCTCAGCAAACATACAAGAGCGACTTTTGTTGTTACAGAGACAGGTGGCTCCACTCGGGAGAGGACGCAGAGATTCTGGTGTGTGCCCACCTCGCGTCTGTCTTGCCCTACCGTTCACTAATGAGCGTACATGATAAGATAACCGATGCACAAAAGACCACCCTCCACTCCAATACGCCCTACATCACATACGTGATCCACGCCGGGGTGAGCATCAGCCGTGGCATCGCTGATCGACTGTATGACGTGGACTCACATACAACAGACTGCGGAAGCCAGGCATCGGTATTCTGAATTCGAGTCTCTACGCCTGAACCTCGTGAGGCTGTATCCAACTCTCATCGTCCCCCCAATCCCCTCTAAGCAAACCATCGGCGATTATGCTACCAAGCAGGCAAAGGCAAAGGAGGACGCCGTGATGATTTCCCGACGCAAGCGCATGTTGCAAACATTCCTAAACCGCATCGCTCGCCACCCTATCTTGTCTAACGAGCACGTATTCCATCGATTTTTGGAAGGCGAGGTTTCATGGGTGGGCCAAGTGCTCGTTTTGTCCTAGGCAATCCTTGACCATATTGCAGACCGAAGTGCTCAATTCTCCACCGCTGTCAACGCTCCCAAAAAATATCCTAAAGGCACCTTCACACAACCCTACAGATCCGCACGCATCCCCTGCCTACGCAGTACTTCCCAATCCGACGGCAACTCATCCCTTGCGAAACCCAGACCAACGCTTCATTGATTCAGAAGTATTCACGAACAAGTTTGCAAACCACCTCAGTGGTCCGTTGGAAAAGGTCACACGCCGGACACTAAAGCGGTGGTCAGGTATGACGTCCCTCTATAAACCTGTAAAGTCCACTCAGCAATCTACCCATCCATGACGCAGAGACTGCGCAGGACTATTCGGAGCTTGGTGCTGCCTTGAACGGTTTCAGCCTTAATGAAAGCGGGGCTCTCGCCACGGCAATGGAGAAAACAGGACAGGCCGTCGACGCATCATACATGTCCACAACAAGATTGGTGTGTGCATTTCATCTTGTCTCGCCTTTCACACTTCTTACTTTGTGACGTCACCGAAGCTTCAAGAGCTCGAGCAGAACTTCTCTGAACCCCTGCATGAATACACGCAATTCGCCAATATCATCAAAAAGCTTCTTGCATATCGGCATCAGAAGCATGTGCAATATGAGATGACGCAAGATGCTCTAGAGGGCAAGCGTGAAATGTTGGAGGAGTACGAGAAAAGCGAGAGGGAGGCAAACAGGCTTGAAGAGGCCCTTGCACGCGGACGCGTCAATGGCCTGACCAACTCACAGTCAGAGGGACAATCGAGCGAAAATCCTGACGAGTCCGCGTCGGTATACCTCCCTCCCCACCCTGGCCCGAGCCCTTACAAGAGGCGTGCTCCTGGGATGGGTTTCCTGAATGCACTCAGCCATACGCTGCACGGCATGATGGACGTCGACCCGGAAACAGCAAGGCGTAACGGTATTGGTAAAACTCGTGAAACGATCTCGCAAGTAAGTTCCATCAATTGCTTAGCGGTGCTTTTCTAACGGCGTTACTGTGGCTCGAAGCTTGAGGATGCCCTTCATTTGACGGCGCAGGACCTGAAGTACTCCAGTTCGACGATTCAAGCGGATCTCGATCGTTTCCAACGTCAGAAGGTCGCGGACCTCAGGGAGATGACAATCAATATGGCTAGAAGCCACAGAGACTGGTGTAAGAAGGTAGGACCCTATGGCCATCAGATACGTTGTTGCAATCCAATCTCAGTCATATTGCCCCAGAACCTCGAGGCATGGCAAGCTGCGAAGAAAGAAATAGAGAAGATTCCTGAACATCCCAATTCCACACCCTCATCGCAGCATGCACAAGCAGCAAGTCCCTCAAACCTTCGGAGAGACTCCACCGCCACCATCAACGGCCGGTGAAGACGTGGTTACGAGTGCTTTGGAGCTTTCGAAACACGTGCGGACTCGTCGTTGACTTTTTTTCTCTCTCTCTCCATTCTAAGTACTTCTAGTTTTTGGTGCCTTGGTGACTTGGTCTATTGTCGGATATACCGCGGCTCGAGCGTGTTCTACTGATCTTTCTGATGAGGAGCTCTATCGGGAAAGGCTGATATGTATGCCATGAGACTTTTGTGTTATCTGACAGTTAGGGGACGAGACACAGATGCTGAGACAAGGAACCTTTTGATCTCGCCGTGTCACATACGCTTCTGCTAAGCTCTGGCATGGACTGTCCATGTCAGAAGCCAGCTGTGCTACTAGTACTTAGTATGTAGCCAACGGTAGTAAGTATGCCGTACAACTTGTTCAGGGCCTGCGACAGGCTGCCACAACTCTATTTTAGCCCTTGATCTCCTAGCCGTCGCCCAATCACAACACCCATGTATGTTTACTGTGGATACGTTATACCGAGCTGCATATTGCCTGTGGTAATGATAACTAAGTCGTCGATAACGTTGGACACTGGCTTTGCAGATGGGCCATGATCCTGCCGTTTCTATGCACATATTCCGTCAATACCACGGGGGATAACGCCAAATTGACTGCCTCATTCCATGGGACTACTACGGTACGCGTCCACCGCTATGATAACAATTTCTTGCAATTTCAGGAGTCGGTGTCGATCTTATCGTGATTTCAGCATGTTTCCACATGACGGAGTCCGCCGACCAAGATCATCCAGCTCACTGTACCATGGTATTTTTCGTGGTTTGGTCACTTGGCGGGTGCTGCCTCGTGGGCAACATGCATGTTGGAGCCAGGTCGAGGTCCTGCTCAATGTTCAGTGTGGAAACGTCCAAAAAAACTCTACGCCTCATGGGATGTATCCACCCCTACAATTTGATCGATCGATATCGAGGACTGCGGCGTGAGGTCGGATTGGCCGCTGCAAGCCTGGGGCGTTCCGAGCCTCTGGTTGGGATGCGGAGAGTGCATATCTATTCTGAACCGTTTCCAGGGCCAAAGTTCCATCATGGAAAAAAAAGGGCCGATCGCCCACCCAATTAATGCACCACAATTCATTATTTGCTCGGGGACAATGTGTGGTTACGCCCTGCACCAAGTCCTGCGGAATGATACTCCGAAAAGATATGTATGCCAGGTACTTATTTTTTTCCCATCCTTGGTCTTTCATCGATTGATCCTCGAGGCTGAGCG
The DNA here is from genome assembly GCA_038092715.1 of Boletus smithii. Taxonomy (NCBI): domain Eukaryota; kingdom Fungi; phylum Basidiomycota; class Agaricomycetes; order Boletales; family Boletaceae; genus Boletus; species Boletus smithii. The sequence continues at coordinate 136,331 of JBBPQT010000002.1, read as the reverse complement.
TACTATGCATGTTTCTTCTTGGAACGTCTGATCCTTGATTAATCGACTTGCTGTGTCGAAGATGATGTATATATATTACCGCATAGTAATCTATTGGCCTTCGGACGTAGTCTGTTGACGGCTTGCCTCATAGACGGGCGGCTGGTCACCAAACTACGGACGAATTTCTTGGAGGCAACACGACAGTACTGTCTGACATTTTCGTCCCGACTCACATTGTGGTCCATGGAAGTACTGATATACACGTTAACGGTGATAGGTGCTTCAAAGTAGCAAATTTAATTCTACCCCCGGAGCACTCAAGTCCAACATATAATGTGAACTATAACACAATCATCTACTCTAATCATGTACCGACCAATGGCATGAGAAGCATGAGGAAGAGATACATGAAGCCATAAGTAAACACCATCTTGGAGCCTAGTGTCATAGAAGGGCATGACAAAAAAGGCCGGATATTAAAATAGTTTAATCGTCGAATCGATTGCAATATATAGACGAATATTTCCACTTTTTGACAAAGTTGATGCCGTGCAAAGGAGGGTGATGTGATGTGGGCCGTTGCAATTCTGAACGTGCAAGATAATGATTGCGTATGAATGTTGTGATTGAGGATATCTTTCTTGGTTCTGTGTTCTTATGCAGATGGCGGGGTGGTCATTAATATCGTAGACGAAGAGACAGTCGTCGTCGATGCTACGCTCGACGTTGAGTTCGTACGGATGGTAGATTGACTGGCAGGTTCGCCTTCCACTGGCTTACGGCGGCGCTTGTGCTGGCCACGACGCGATTCAGTGGGATACTCGCACTTGATCCGACGGCGTGCACATTGACTAACGGTAACGTCAGCATTCGAATTCCCAGGTGGAATAAACGAATGTTCTTACTTGCAAGTCTGGTCAAGGTTGTGGGCAGGGGGCCTGCCACACGCGATTTTCCTCTCTCGGCAGAATAGACATGCTAAAGCCTGCTTCTTCTGTTCGCCAGGCTTCTTCGACCCTTTCATAACTTGATCGTCAGGGATAGACCACGTTGTGGGCATTGACAGAACAGTGTTCTCTTGCCGAACAAGCTCCTCGCTTGCACGATGGACCCTTTTATTGCTCGTGTGTTTCGGCACTGGAATCATACAACGTGATCCATGTTCACGAGCGTGGGATTCAACGTTCAAAGAAGTGGGAGCATCACCAAGATGAGGGATTCGGACAGAGGATGAAGGTATACCCTGAGACGGCACTATCATACGCGGTTGGGGAATGCGACATGCGTCATTCGCCGCGGGCAACGATGGATGGGCGTTATCATCTTTTTCCTGAGATTTAGGCGTCGGGATATCAAGATTTTGTAAACTTAAGATTGACGCCGGCGAACTAACCTTAACGTGGTAATTTCCTTCGTCTAATGATTCCCTAGAACGCTTCCTTGACGGTGGACGAGAGTCACGCTGAGGGCTGGTTTGATGTGGTATGGACGACCGATAATCCAAAGTGCTTCCACGTCTCAAGGATGAGTGCCCGTCGCTGAAAATAGAAGAGGCTTGTGCGAGAAAATTGTCGCTCGCGCGTGCGATGCTCGAGCGATGGTCCTGGACTTGGGGACGGCTCGAACCATTGCTGAACTGTTGTGCTAGGTGGAAGATGTACGAGTTATCATGGATGGCCGTGGGTTGTGAGGGCTCGAAATCCCCGCGCTGGTAAGCACAGTAGGCAGACTATTCAGTCTGGTCTTAGTCTCGAAAGACAACATCGGCAATAGGAGCGGACGTACTGGTGGAATTGGCTCGGAAGAAAATGCAGAAGCGTGATACAACGGGGATGAATACTCCATGCAGCTATCGGACCTTGCAGCGGACGCGTCAGCCCAGTGATAGATGCCGTCCACGTCCTGGTACATGTACAAATTTTCGGAAGTATAGAAATCGGAAACGGGGCCGGCGGCTGTGGGGACGAGGGCAGAGTAGGGGTCATAGTACTGCTCGTAACTCTCTGTAGGAGCGGAGGCTGAGTACTGCTGGTCAACAGAGAGCTCGCTAAGAGGCGGAGACATGATATGGATGGCAGGTCGCGACGGAACAATATGAAACGAATGGTGTTTCACTGGTAGACAGTGAAAGGGAGAGGGTGGAGTTGTGACCACTGTGTGCTACACGATGTAGTCTACTGAGAGTGGCCGAATCTGTGCTTTAAAAAGGTGCTGTAGCTGGAGAAGACGCAATGCAACGAGGACAAGTGCTTCCTTCAAAATAGCCAGACCAAAATTACATCTCACGCATCGTCCAATTCATGAGTCAAAGTCTGTTTGGAACATCAACTTGCTACGTCAATGATCATACAGATGCCTCATCCCTGGCTCATCTTTCCAGGTAAAGTTCTGTGATTTGTCGTCATGACCGCAATCGCGGCTCCCTTCAGCAGTCATATGGAGAGCAACCTCAGCAATACATATTCAAATGGGCCAAAATGGAATTGCCCGTTATGTAGTGGCGTCGAATTCGTACACCAAACGAGCGTTCCATGCTGCGCGGCAGCATACGTCGCGGATGGTCAGAACAAATGTTGAAGCACCGAAGTTGCATGGGTCAAGGGCTAGGCTTCTTGGCTTCCACAGCCATCGGGGGAGCATGCTCGAGTCAGTCTTGGCACTTGAAAAGCCCGATTCGTATGCTTACGCACCGAGCGTACCGGTGCTTTACCATTTACTCGACGCTAAAATGATTGGAGAGGGGGATATTTGGTACATTCCAGAAAATGTGAACGTGTGACCCGATCAAAGACGCCAGGACCTATTCCGTGCCACGATTTGAGCAGAGTAGACATGCACCACCCACCTGTAATTCCTATGTAGGGCTCGGATCCTACTGTCGAGGTCCGCTGCACCGCAGAGCATAACGGAAACGAGCCACTGTGAACAGAAAGGTCTTACAAGAAACTTCCGCCAAGTCATAGGAGAGCCAACGTGCGTACGTGTCTGCAATCGCAAATTCTTTATGTGGGATGGGAAGAAGCTCGATGACGGGATGACACCAGAGCATCCAGGTGGGGGTGCTGCTTACCGATGTCTCCTCATTATGTGCAAGCGTAGCATCACGTTGATGTCGTCGCTTCTGCTCCTCGTTGTATTGCAACAGGCAGGAAGAAGTGCGGTTATGGATGACTGCGAAAACAAGGAGGGATCAGAACTATGGCCGTCACGCCACCATGCAGGCAAAGGGGAGGAAGTTGGCCGCAGAAAGCTAAGCGAGGTTGCGGGTATGCTGGGATCCATGCTTCAAAGAGGGAAATTTCCAACTCCAACGAGGAAAATAAAAAGTTGGTTACATAGCGCACTGATGTTCAGGAAGAAAGAATGACTTTCAAGGTCCATGCACAGACCTGGTGGTGAAGCTCGCAAGCCATCGGTGGAACTTCCCAGCGGTATGAGGACACCTCATATTGACTCGTGGCACCGTTTGGGTGAATGGAGCAATAATTGCTATATTGATAGTCGGTTGTCTTGACGCGGCTACCATTGTGACGTTTTCAATCAGAGAAGATTCGATATGAATGGACGACACCTGGACGGAGGACACCTGACAGTGAGAGACGGGAATCCAGAGTCTTGTGCCAATTTCTCATTGCGGGGGGTGATGAGGGGCGGAGACACGAGGCGCTACAACTAAGGGGTTATGAAGCTTTAACCAATCGTAGACGGAGAGTGTCATTAAATCGCATTCGCTCTGACGCCGAGATGAGACTCAACGTTGAACATTCAACATTGATGGAACCACGCTTGACGACCGCTTGATATGCCACGGATGAATCTGGATCCAACAGAACGCATCTATTAGATGTGGATGGAAGCTAGTCACGATCGAGACTGATTAATACTTGCGGGCTGTCAGGTGCTGAGGAGATCCACTCAACAGTGCCACGTTCCTGGGACATCGCTCAAGCCCCGCGAGCCCCAGACGTGGTTGACGAGAGAACTGTGGTAGTGGACGTATCTGTAGTGGTCGGTTAGTAATTCTTTTTTCTTCGAGACTAGTGTTTACTAGTACTGTTGCAACTAACATAGGCTGTGTAGTCACTGCAGGGATCTGATCGCCACGTGTGGTGTTACTCGGCTGTGCCTCCTCCAACTTGAGGATTTGGAATCCGCCGCGCGCTCCGCAGCACCCAGCGCATCCAAGTTGACCACCGTACTTTCGATCTGGTTACGCCAATGATACATTCACCATGGATTTCCGTGGTTTCGTCCGTTGGGATGGCTATTGGGCCTCCTCTCGTGTACGCAGATCAAGCAGTGTCCATTGTTAGGAAAAAGTAAGTCATCTTACATGCTTCGCATAGGCGTAGAAGTTGTTCATGCCCGCCTATCTTTCACTTATCAGGGACTCGACAGGTTTTTCTCGTGACGTTTGTGCCATTCTGTAAGCCCGCTTGAACAGCCATTTGCACAACATGCTGATAGTTCATACCATCAGGTTGATTGCCAACATCTTTCGGTGTTTTTTCTGGTTGGGTGCTCGCTTCGAGTTTGCCTTGCTGCTCCAGTCGATTCTTATGATCGTCGCGCAGGTACGCCCCATTGAACGTACACACAATGAGATCGTGTGACCATAATGGTATTAACCGATAGCTCGCATTATTGTTCATTTGCCTCCGCTATCGTCCGGAAACGAGCACAGGGAGCTACGCACCATCCCCACGACCATTTTCTTTCTGGCAGTGGTCGTCATACACACAATACATCGAGTGTCTTGCCGGTATCATGTAAGAAGCGATTGCATGCTTCGTGTTTTTGATAACTTAAGCTCTGTTCAGACTCTTCTCGGGGATAATCTTCTTAATATTTGGGCGGTCCGAACTTTATATCTCGCTGCTGGGGTTCTTTGCTCTTGGATTGGAGAGCACATTACCCCTGCCACAGCTCCTAAGGTTTGTGTGTTTGATTGTGGATCAATGAGGGCCTCATGTACGTTGTCTGCGCAGTAATTACAAGCACAAGTCACTTTATGGATTCCGTGCCTCCACAATGATCGGTTGGGTGGGTGGAGATGCTTTCAAGTCAGACCATTCATTGAATCTTTGACTGGTATCCGCTGATATCGTCAATTCAGGACAGCGTACTTCTTCCTGAAAGGGTCTTCCTTGCAGTTCAAGGTCTGTGCGATATTCCAACTGTCTGTGGACACAGGTAAGTCCTGACGTAGACATGCATCCTGTACGTGTTACCGACTAGCTGCCACAAAACAGCGATCGTGGCGCAGCGTTTGTATTATGGCAATACACCTCCGCTGCCCACACTATTAGAAGAGGAGGACTTGGAAGATGGGTTTGTCCTTGCTGAGGAGTAGAAATATCCCAGTCTCTGTTGTCTATACTTGTCCCATCAGCCTAGGGGGCAATGTCTTTTATTCAAGTCAGATTTAGTAGAAACGTGAGACAAACAACAGTAAACTTTTAGTACCCTTACCGTTGCAACTGAGTTGCTCACCTCAACAACCCCCACCGACAAATTTTCCTTCTTCGCCGTTGTGCACGGCCGTTAGCGACACTGTGATCATGGCTGACATCTCGAAACCCATCTCATTCTGCGAGCATCTGCAGCTCTCTAGTTTGGGCATTCAGCCAGCTTCAATTTCGTTCCAGGTACGCGTAGTCAAGTTCAATCCACAATGACATGCTCAATATGCTTGGTTTCTTGCCGTACCTTGTTTCTTAGGTGAGTTGCGGCCAGTTCCAGATGGCTCTCAAACACTTGACCAGGTCTTCTGTAGACCCTGACCTTAGAATCCGACCACTTCATTTGCATACGGGAAAAGGTCAATGAACAGAATCAAGTTGTCATCATTGACCTCGCCGACGCAAACAATGTTCTTCGGAGACCAATCAGCGCTGATTCCGCAATCATGCATCCTTCCAAGAAAATCCTCGCGTTGAAGGGTCTGTCCCTACTCGTTGTGTGGTTTCTTGGGGCTGACAGCCTCCTCCGCAGCCGGCCGGACGTTGCAGATTTTCAATATTGAGACCAAGCAGAAGGTCAAGTCTCACGCCAACAACGAGGACGTCGTGTTCTGGAAATGGGTATCCGAGACGACCATAGGAATGGTCACTGAGACCGCAGTGTATCATTGGTCAATTGGGGACCAGACATCACCCCCGCAAAAGGTCTTCGACCGGCATCCAACACTTGCAGGAGCGCAGATCATCAACTACCGCACAACTTCTGATGAGAAGTGGCTAGTACTAATCGGTATCTCCAGCAACTCAACGAATCCTTCCGCGTTCAAGGTTAAAGGCGCGATGCAACTGTATAGCCGAGAGCGGGGAGTCAGCCAGCCCATCGAAGGACATGCCGCTTCATTTGCGGAGATAAAGCTCGATGGTCACCAGTTCACGACAAAGTTATTCACATTTGCAGTTCGAACCGCTACTGGTGCCAAGGTACGCGACACTATCAAGGGAGTTCGTTGTTCGCTTAGGAGCCGTTGTGTAGCTTCATGTAGTGGAGATTGACCACACTACACCAGATCCACCTTTCGTGAAGAAGGCAGTTGATGTCTATTTCCCTCCTGAAGCTACCAATGACTTCCCTGTAGCCATGCAGGTATCCAGAAAGCATGGCATCGTCTTTCTGGTCACCAAATATGGTTTCATCCACCTGTACGATCTGGAGTCTGGTGCATGTGTTTATATGAATCGCATATCCGGGGAGACGATCTTTGTCACGGCAGAACATGAGGCTTCCCACGGGATCATCGGCGTAAACAAGAAAGGCCAGGTCCTGTCAGTCAGCGTCGACGAGCAAACGATCGTCCCTTACATTCTCAGTACGCTCAACAATACCGAACTCGCGTTCAAACTCGCCAGCCGTGGTAATTTACCTGGTGCGGATGATCTTTACGTCAAGCAGTACCAGCAATTATTCTCCTCCGGTCAATACAGCGAAGCAGCGAAGATCGCCGCCAACTCTCCTCGTGTACGCACACGCCTGGTTATCAATAACAACCGAGACTGACTTTTGGGTGCTCAGGGGATTCTTCGTACAGCCCAGGTGATTGAATCATTCAAGCAAGCACCTGCCCCCGTAGGAGGCTTGTCTCCTATCCTCCAATACTTTGGTATCTTGCTGGAGAAAGGTGAACTCAATCATTTCGAGTCACTCGAGCTCGCTCGTCCTGTATTGCAACAGGGTCGCAAGCAGCTTCTCGAGAAGTGGCTGAAAGAGAACAAGGCAAGTTCTTCCTTCCCGAGATGTGGCTGCTCCTAATATTACGGTGTCAGCTTACTTGTAGTGAAGAACTTGGGGATATCGTCCGGCTGCATGATATGACCTTGGCTTTGAGCGTGTACCTCAGAGCAAATGTCCCTAACAAGGTCATTGCCTGCTTTGCAGAATCAGGTCAAACAGACAAGATTGTTCTATACTCAAAGAAGGTTGGATATAGCCCAGACTATGTTGCCCTTTTGCAGCATGTCATGAGGACAAACCCTGACAAGGGTGCTGAGTTTGCCACCCAGCTTGTCAATGACGAGACTGGCCCTTTGGTTGATATCGAACGTGTAAGTGAGAATGTCATCGATTGTGGAACAGTGTGTGACGCATATATTATAGGTTGTGGACATCTTTATGTCGCAGAACATGATCCAGCCAGCAACATCCTTCTTGCTGGATGCTTTGAAGGAAAATCGACCCGAGCAGGGTCACCTGCAGACCCGTCTTCTCGAGATGAATCTCATACATGCGCCACAGGTCGCGGATGCTATCCTCGGTAACGAAATGTTTACGCATTATGACCGTCCTAGGATTGCCAACCTTTGTGAGAAGGCCGGTCTCTTGCAAAGAGTAAGTGCATCATTTCATACTTGAGATCCACTTGGTACTGATATCTACAGGCTCTCGAACACTATGAGGACTTGGCAGACATCAAGCGCGCAATTGTGCATACTGGCGGTCTCCAACCCGAATGGCTAGTCAACTACTTCAGTCGTCTCACCACTGAACAGTCGATGGCATCTATGCAAGAGATGCTTAGGGTAAATATCCGCCAGAATCTCCAGGTCGTCATCCAGATTGCTACCAAGTATTCCGATATCCTTGGCCCGGTGAAGTTGATTGAGATGTTCGAGTCTTTCAAGACATTCGAAGGTGAGTATTTCTGCATGGATATCCTTTCGCGAAATTGACATTCTTCTAAGGCCTCTACTACTACCTCGGGTCGATTGTGAACCTCAGCGAAGATCCCGAGGTCCACTTCAAGTACATCCAGGCTGCCACTCGGACCGGCCAGATTCGTGAGGTTGAGCGTATTTGTCGAGAGAGCAACTACTACAATCCGGAGAAGGTCAAGAATTTCTTGAAGGAGGCAAAGCTTCAAGATCAACTTCCCCTTATCATCGTCTGCGATCGCTTCGACTTTGTCCACGATCTAGTTCTTTACCTCTATCAGAACGGTCTCACGAAGTTTATTGAAGTCTATGTGCAGCGTGTCAACTCCGTCAGGACCCCCCAGGTCGTTGGTGGATTGCTTGATGTCGATTGCGACGAAACAACCATCAAAGGGCTCTTGGCTTCCGTGACAGGCAACTTCCCTATCGACGAACTCGTTCATGAGGTCGAGCAACGGAATAGACTCAAGCTGATTCTCCCCTGGCTTGAGGCCCGTGTACAGTCCGGTTCTCAAGATCCTGCTGTGTTCAACGCAATGGCCAAGATTTTGATCGATAGCAATAACAATCCCGAAGTATTCTTGAAGGAGAATAACGTACGTTCTCAGACCATGTCGTGTGATCTTTTCCCTCAATCATTGGTGCAGCTGTATGAGCCGCTCGTCGTCGGTAAATTCTGTGAGGCTCGAGACCCCTACTTGGCGTACATCGCCTACGCAAAGGGCTTCTGTGATGACGAGCTCATTGCGATCACAAATGAGAATACGATGTTCAAACAACAAGCTCGCTATCTCGTGAAGCGTCGTCAACCAGAGCTTTGGGCACAAGTTCTTGTCCATGACAATTTGCATCGCAGAGCACTTATCGATCAGGTAAGTTTGAACATCCTCATGGTCTACATATGTTTAATGTTTGTGACTTGTAGATCGTCGCAACTGCTCTACCTGAGTGCACCGATCCTGATGATGTTTCGATTACTGTCAAAGCCTTCCTTTCAGCCGATCTCCCCATTGAATTGATCGAGCTTTTGGAGAAGATTATCATTGAGCCCTCTCCATTTAGCGACAACCGCAATCTTCAGAACCTCTTGCTCTTGACAGCAATTCGTGCGGATAAAGGCAAGGTCGTGGGTTACATCAACAAGCTCCAGAACTACGACGTCGCCGAGATCGCCAAGATTGCAACTGATCATGGTCTCAATGAAGAGGCACTGACGATATACAAGAAGTACGACCAACATGCTATGGCGATCAACGTGCTAGTCGAGCACATTGTGTCCATCGATCGTGGCTTGGACTACGCTAACAAAGTCAACAAGCCTGAAGTGTGGAGCCGCCTTGCGAAGGCTCAGCTTGATGGTCTTCGCATCAAAGACGCTATTGGTATGCCCGGCGTGGAAAGTTCGTGAGAGGAAAGGTTGATTGTTCTTTAGATTCCTATATCAAGGCCGAGGACCCCTCGAACTTCGCAGAAGTTGTTGAGATTTCGAGCCACGCCGGCAAGCATGATGATCTAGTCCGGTTCCTGCAGATGGCACGCAAGCATCTTCGCGAACCTCGAATCGACACCGAGCTAGCTTATGCTTATGCCAAGACTGATCGCTTACATGACATGGAGGACTTCTTGGGCATGACAAACGTAGCAGACATCTTGGTGGTCGGAGAGAAGTGCTTCGAGGACGAGCTTTACCAGGCTGCTAAGCTACTTTTTACGAGCATTTCAAACTGGGCCCGCTTGGCTACCACTCTCATTTACTTGGGCGAAAACCAGGCTGCCGTCGAAAGCGCTCGCAAGGCTGGTAACACCCAAGTCTGGAAGCAAGTTCATGCCGCTTGTATTGAGAAAGCAGAGTTCCGTTTGGTAGGTTTACTTCTGTCGTGCGAAGGAGGTGTTACTGACCTGCATTGCAGGCTCAAATTTGCGGTTTGAATATCGTCGTGCATGCGGTTCGTGCATTGCTAGACCAGAGTTTTCTGGCTTTTATTGATTTGTTGTATAGGAAGAGTTGCCTGCTCTCGTTCAATCTTACGAACGTCGCGGTCATTTCGATGAAGTTCTAGCTCTGTTGGAGGCCGCACTTAGCCTGGAGCGCGCTCATGTATGTTCCGTTATGCTTGCAGTGCTAGTTTATTGATCGTTTGCAGATGGGAATCTTTACAGAGCTCTCCATATTGTACAGCAAATATAAGCCTGGAAAACGTATGTGCGATTTATATACTACCTCTCCACTTACAGATAGCGATCATATCTAGTCATGGAGCACCTTAAACTCTTTGTGTCACGGATCAACATTCCAAAGGTGAATTGCCATCCTTCATACGGAAACATGCATGTACTCATATGTAAACCAGGTCATCAGAGCCACGGAGAAAGCGCATCTTTGGCCCGAGCTCGTTTTCTTGTACATCAAATACGACGAATTTGTGAGAGATTACCTTGCGTTTCTTGCGCTCCCACTCAATGATTGCGGAACCAGGACAATGCTGCGCTTGCCATGATCGAACGTTCGCCCGATGCTTGGGAGCATAGTCAGTTCAAGGATGTGATTGTTCGCGTCGCTAATGTCGAGATGTACGATGCACTTTTTGGATTCGTGACCCATGCGCTAATATTCAGCATGCTACAGCTACTACAAAGCTCTTACCTTCTACCTACAAGAGCAGCCCACCCTCTTGACTGATCTCCTAAGTGTCATGATTCCCCGCATAGACCACGCCCGTGTTGTACGCACATTCCGTCAAATCGACCATATTCCCCTCATTCGCTCATATCTCATCGCCGTTCAAAACGTAAGTCTGAACTTCCTGGAACTCGATGTTAATTTAACGACATCTGCAGTTAAACATCGAGGCAGTCAACGATGCATACAATGACCTACTCATCGAAGAGGAGGATTACAAGACCCTCCGCGACTCGATCGACAGCTTTGACAATTTCAATAACATTTCTCTTGCTCAACGATTAGAGAAACACGACCTTCTCGAATTCAGGCGGCTTGCTGCACATCTTTACAAGGTATGGGTTATTTTATTTCACTTCTCCGAGGTACTCACATCCTTCGAGAAAAATTCACGATGGGAAGAGTCGATATCTTTGTCGAAGCAAGACCAGTTGTACAAAGATGCGATCATCACGGGCGCTACGTCAGCCTCTACCGAGGTCGCGGAGGACCTCCTTTCTTACTTCGTTGACATTGGGAACAAGGAGTGTTTCGCAGCTGTCCTGTATATTTGCTTCGACCTCCTGCGACCTGACGTCGTCGAAGAACTTTCATGGCAACATGGCCTCAATGACTTTTACATGCCTTATAAGATCCAGATCTCGAGAACAACGCGGGAAAGGGTTTGTTTGTTCCATTATTGGCATGGAACTGTGGTTCACCTGGTCTATATTCCAGTTGGCAGCGCTTGAGAAGGAGGTTAGGGAACGAGCAAATAAAGATATCGCAAAGGAAGCGCAAGAAGCTGAACAGCCCATCATCAACCCTCTTAACCGCCTACTTATTACTCAAGGCAATGGGTTCGTATTCGAGCCAACTTTGGTGTTGCAAATGTTGAACATTCTCGTTTAGATACTCGACTCAGGCTCCTCCAATAGTGAACGGGACTGGTGTGGGTGTGAATATGATCCCCGTATGTATCTCTTTTGTGAGACGGGGAAGAATACTGAAGCTTGCTGCACAGACTATGACAGGTTACTTTTGATTCATGATGGCATGGTATTTGTCCGCTGAAGGATTAGAATGTATCGTAATGGATCCTTGCATGTTTGCTATAATCAAGTCTTTGGTCTTTTTTTGGGTGATTGGGACAATGTTCGTCAAGAAATACATACAGAAGGACAAGCATTCGCCACAAGTCCAGGAATCGTCACATGCGAGTTGAAAGCAATTAAAAGAATCCATAATAAGGTGCATATCGTGCCGTCAAAAAGAGAGTACGAAAGAACATGTGATCCGAATGTCACATCACTATACAACCACCTCCTGGCCCCTTGGCCCGTGTGCTCAGCGATACGCGTGCAGCCTCGTAAAAAACTTCTGAGACTCCCCGGTTGTGTTTCGAGCTGCATTCTAATGCACGGGTCGAGACATGGTAAGCTGTATGCAAGACAAGGAAACCAGGTGAAATGCGTACCCAGGTATCGTGACGCTCTTATTCGTCGTGCGACAGCAAGACCCTCTTCGTACTGCACCGAATGCGTCCCAAAACGCGCAAGTCGTTCTCGAACATTCCGATCGTCTCGAAGGTCACACTTGAGTGCTGCGTTTGCTAGTCAGTTGGCTTCAAGTTTCGTATCTAGTCCAAGGGGGACTGACCAACGAGGACAAGCTATAGGCAGATGTTTTCAGTCATATCCCACCAAACGAAAGCGTCGAGGGAGTCGAATATACCTTGACTCCAGGACAAAACTCGAGAATCTCGTCTATCCACTGTGGAACAGATTAGTAGGTGCAAGTACGGTATATAAAAAAAGGGTAGAGTTACTTTTGTTTCCACGTTTTCGAGTGATGTGGGGTTGTCCACCTGCCATGACCAAGATCAGTACCCCGTCCGGTTCTACGCAGAACAGGTAGACTCACGGAGAAACATATCATGACGACGTGCGTTTCTGCATAGCTCAACGATCTCAGCCTATCGAACTCCTCCTGTCCTAGGGATTTCTTTAAACGTCAGAAGTTATGATGCAAGGCTCTGGGGGGCCAGTCGGTGCACTTACCGGCCGTGTCCCATAAACTGAGTTCCACGAGCTGGTCGTCGACGTAGATATCGTGGACGTAGTTCTCGAATACAGTGGGTTCACTGCACGATATGTCAAGTTCGGAATGGGATGGGTGTCGGTCTATTTCATGCTCACTATACTTGGGTGAAGAAGCCCCTGGTGAAAACGTTGAGTAGTGACGTTTTGCCTATGAATTGAGCCCGCGCTGAGCTGGAAGGACGAAGGGCGAGTTATAAGGTGCATACCGCAAGCACCATCTCCGCAGACAACAACCTTCCTTTGTATCTGGAAACATGCGCAAATGGTGAGCACGCTGCCTGGAAGCCATGGCTCCACGAGGGTCTTACAGGTCTGCGTCCAAAGCCAGTCTTCGAAGAAGAGCCACAGATCGCCATGAGGAATGTAGATGAAACGAGAAAGATGAACAGCTCGTTGGCAGCAGGTCTGTATTGTCCGTCATGTCATGCACTTTGTTTAGCCCTGTTTGTCGACAACGCCGGACAAGGAGGGCAGGTATCAAGAAAAATCAAGGTATAGTACAGTCTGTCTGATCAGAGTCATAATAGCTACATATACAACGAGCAAAACCATACGCCAGCACTGTTCTCAAAACATATTTAAACTGCACATCAGAATAATAACAGGCGGCAAGACAAAGTCCAGAAAAAACAGGACAGCAAAAATGGCAACTCCTCAATTATGGCCCAAACTCAAACCGCTCGAATTGACAAAGTCTTGCCAGGTGTTTTGTATCGTATTGGCTTCTGGGGACTCTCGTCGTGTTGAAGACATGTGGCCGTTCACATGAGGGTAGCCATTCTCGGAGACCATCCCGTAGTCGTAGACAGGGAAGTAATTAGGGAACTGTCCAGGTACCAATTCCATCGGCTGTATTTGTGCCGGGCAGTCATTATACCCAGACGTTTCATACTGTTCTCTTATGGGAGTGTTAAACGCGGATGCATCGGTGTACGTCGGCCCATTTGTGTGAGAGCTGGTGGAGTGGCCAAACGTTTTCAGGTAGTCCACAACGGTGGGATGGACATGATTGGTCCCGGATGCCAGCGGAAGTGGTACTACCGGATTCGAAGACGTGGGCGAGCGATCAATGACTGCAGGCGATGACTGGGGTGATAGTGAGTCTTTCTTGGCTACAAGTCGTGTCCTCCCACCGAGGGTCGAGAGTTCGTCATTTTCTTCGAATGGTGACCCCGGCTCAGAATGGGTCGACAATTGCCTTGTGATGGGTGAGATTTTGCCCTTTCGAAACTCGTTCAGGCTAATGTGTGCCTTCTTTTGTAACGTGAGCATGATATCCTGAGGGCTGGGTGAGCAGATAAAAGTGACATGTAGCAGAGGGTAGATATTTACCAATACAGATTGAGCACGAAATCCCCGTGCTGCCTTGGAGAAGAGTTCACAGGCGGAGTCCAACTGAACGAGTGCAGAGGGTGCCAAACTCATCGATGGACATCGGGTGACAACAGAACCCAATACGATCTACGATTCGCATCACAAAAATAATTTCACCGATTCGTCAGCACATCTCATATCGCGGAACTTGACAACACCCATCAGGCGTACGTACTGCACATGAAAACATATGGGTCCACAAGAACCACATTCGTTCGCTGGGCTCTTTGAGTTGCGTATGAAGGTTCCGCATCAAGGCGACAAGCGAGCCCGCACTGCGGTAGGCAGCGATAACTGAAGTCCCGTACGGACTGCCAAGTGGATCCTTGGGGTGATCGGTCACGGCACGGGCAAAGAAACTCCGGTGGAGATAGAGAAGGTCTGATTGAAGCAGTGTCAGTAGTAGCCCATATTACGTGTGAATGATGCGGGTGAAAGCTTGCAGGTGTAAAAAATCGATGGATGAGCAGGACATACTCATTTCACGGATAGCGAGGACTATATGTCGTTGTAGAATCAGGGAAACGCTCTCCTGATGGCGCGACTCCGGAGGGGATGAGTTGCCAAATCCGGCGACTTGCAGGTTGGGAGGGACGGGGAATGCGCGTAATTTGCGATCCAATTGAAGGACAGTCGCGTACGTCGGTGTCTTTGCGCCGAAAGCTTGATCGTGAACCACACTCATACATTCTGACGCAAAGCGGTGTTTCCAAGCGTGGACTACAAGATGATCATCAGACAAGGCGTATATCAATGCATCGTGCAACACACATGACTCATCACCAGGTTCTCCAGTAGAGGGTAGCTTGCAATCAATATGTGACAGATAGAATGACGGCGGTCGTCCGAATGTCCAACACTGTGATGGTGATGACCAGGCACTCGACATTGTTTATATCCTTCCCACTCACCTGCCATGAATCGTACGTATACAGTTCCCAAAACAACTCGCGGCGGCGAAGAGTCTCCTTTTGGTCTACCCCCCATTTGCTTGGATCGCGGTCTGTGAGACAGACAACCGATCGAGTTAGCGACAATTACCCCATCAACCCGAGGAATACTGACGGAGCCCGATCTGTTTGATCATGAGAAACGCATTCGCTTAAACGATAGTGATTATTAACCAGGCACACTCACACTTTGCGCAATCTTTATTGCCATACCAATAATGGCCCAGCGGGTACCAGAGTTAGACCCATGTCTGTCAGATAAGAAAAGATAAAAAGTCATCAAGAACTATTAAACTGAAATCAGTTCCCGTTACCGCAACGCGACGACTGTACATACCAAAGTCTGCACGGCACTGATAGTGGGATCCTCGAAGAGCGAACTCTGAAACAGTGATGCACGTGCTAATTGGTGGTATTTTTCGGCCTCGATATTATAGGCCGGGTGCTTGATGTCCACCAGGGTTCCAATTGCGAGAACCATGAACATGAGAGCGAGTTTGTGAGAAAGAAGTGAGTCATCTGATGGCGGAGCGGCGTCTGGCGCATAAAATAAAGGATATATTTCCTCGAAGAAATCTTGTTCGTTGATTGGGTTATACCTGATAGGATTGGTGAGAATTTCAACGGTGACATGAGTCGAGATCGCTCACATCCAAGCACCAAGCGTGTAGTAGACCTGAGACAGGTAATAGGCTTTGGGTGGTTCGGGAAGGTACCAAAAGAGTTCTCGCAGTCGGACATTTTCGACCTGGAGTGGATGAGAACTTGGGACAAGCGGGAAGGCACCGCTCCGCGCCAGAATCTCAGGTGAAAGAATATCCTGTAAAGAGGCTAGCCGGGCGACCTCAGACTCTTGAGCGTCGGAGCCTTCATTCTAAGTTCAAGTCAGATCGATTGCGCAGCGAGGTGTCGGTACAAGTTACCTGCAAGAAGTACTGGAGACAAGAAAAATAACAGTGTCAACGGAACACGTTATCACATTGTTCCAGGTGCGACTCACCCAAGAGTTGGCTATAGAACCGAAATACTTGGCACCTCCTGAAGCATTGATCGATAGCGAGCCAAAAGCGTCAACGATATCTCCGTTTTGCTCTTCTTCCTTGATATCGCCTCTGGGAACATTACGATGGCTGGTTGGTTCTCTTTGTAATGGGGCTTTAATTTGGAGAAGGTCTTCTGCGAGTAGAGGGTGCCTATCTGGTGAGACGAGGGAGTGGGAATGTCTCAAGGAATCCTCAAGCTCGCGAACACGACTGCAAAGGACGGATATCTTTTCGTGAAGTTCTTGGGTTGAGGCGAGCACAAAACTGCGATCTTGTGAGGAGAAAGGGGGATGACACGAGTTCGAAGGACACGCACCGATTGCCTTGACCAGTGGTCAAAGAGCCTACACCGCGGGAGCGATTACGTCGAGGAAGGAGGAGAAGGATGGAGAGGATGACGTACCGTCCGGACAGATCGCACCACAGCCGCGCTTGACGCAGGAGCCACAGGGAATATTCCTGTCGCAGCGCAGCTTGAGGCTAGAGGAAAGACGATGAGAGAGGGAGCGCAGCGATGAGAGAGACTGACCGTCTGCATTCAGCGCACGAGAGGCGGGTTGCGCCCTTTCTGCGTTTCTTTGATGGGTCAGTGAAGATATTTGGCTCCATGGAGGCTGGAGACGATGGGGGGAGCGGACAAGAGTCCAGGACGAGGAGGAGAGGAGGGCGCGATGGCTCGAATCTTGGGGCTTCCGAAGGAATTGTCAAGAGCGTTTCCACGGGTTAAGCATATCTATCACAAGGTACACTTTCCTTTCTTGGCTAATTCGGCAGTATACATATTAGCAAATTTGGTCTGCTTGGATTTATTTGGCGAATTCGCGGAATTGAAGCGGAGTCGACAAAATCGGCAGCTTGTCCGGCATCTTCCACCTCGTGTCGTGCCACACGCTCAGCCTGATTCCCCTCACATTCTCCGGTCAAGCGAGCTCCCGTCTCCTTGTGGCCAACTTATCTCCATCACATTCTATTAATGAGACGAACGAGGCTTGCGGCCGAAAGCTGGACGGTCGTGAATCAATTAATCATTGTTCACTCCCTCACGATCCCCGGCCATGATGAACGACTGACAACACTTACCTGACCCTTGCACAAACAAGCCACAAAAGTTGCATTTTACGTGAGCAGTTTCACCGGTGCCCGGCCCATCAGAAACCCGTCACTGAGGAAACCTCCGCAGCCTGCAGGGGAGGCTATCTGACGTGCGACTTCGATCTTGACATCAAGTCATCACAACCGACGTTTTCTGCCTGATCACCAGATCTGACAACTACCATTATATCCGACTCGACTTCGATACGTCCACTTTTCTGCTTACGATCCTCCAACACGATCCAGCTGCCTTGTTCAACGTTCACGGCAAATCACAACGCAGTCGTCGTGTCATAATTAGCCGAAACCTGAAACCAAGACGAAGACCTGTGGCAGTAAGAGCCACAGTACTGTTTCTGAAAAATCCGAGGATCTCGTCTCCTCCAGATTCATCCTTCAAGGAGGCACCATGTAGATGAATCAGTCACCGAGTCCCTTCTGAGGTCCGCTCCACCCCTCAAGTTTTGATCAATGATCGTGAATCGGTGTTTTGCACGTACCCTACGGCATCCACCCATCTACTCAGGAAAAACGGCTTCACGGCGTTCCGTTATTGTGCTGATTGGTACTCTGCGGCACCAACGCTGTTTGGTACCTGCCTTGTTACATGATGGGCCGAGCGGGGGATATACAACCCGGCTGGCCCAAGCGGAATCGTATAATAACTGAACTTGAATGTAACCTCGGTGACACGAAATAGGTGACAAGACTGCGCATCCCAACGTGCGTCGATACGTCACTGTGACCTACCCGTGAAACTGCGAACAGATGCTGGCACGCAGGACGCATTATTCATTACGACACACCTGCCTTCGCGTGAGTAGAGTGGACCAGAGACAGGAAATCCACATACCTGCAACAGTTCACTCCGGCTGACCGCCGCTATCGATCCCAAGTCACTTCCTCACACCCGCCGCCACCGCAGAGACGAGTGCCTCGACATCAAAGTGTACAGCGCCACACAAGTGTCAAGTAAAACATACGGCGTGTTTACACCGTTAATGTCTCAAAACCACGTTTCACAACCGCTGAGGGCTTTGGCCAGCAAATCACCCTGAAATTACACAACCTGTCAATATACATTAGAAGCGAACAAATACTCCCTGTAACCTCAATCGGCTGATGGATTCACGTAGCCGCTCCCACATAACAAATTGAAATGGGACCGTCATCTCAAGCACCACAGCCTTCGCATGCACAGGCCATGACGGAAAACGAGTAGATCCACTTCTTCGGCGGAGATAAGAAGTGATTGGGCCAAAGTTAGATATAAACAGGGAATGGTTGGGACAATGCGGCCCCTGTGATATGATGAACGAGGCAAGAATCGCACGTACCGGTCAGTTAGGTACAATAGTCTCGTCGAGTCAGAGATGTCGTATGCGACGTGGAAGATGCGGGATATCATCCGAGACAGACTCATTCACAGTCTGGACTGAAGCCACATTGAGGTCCGAGTAACCCAGAACTTGAACGAGCGTCCGATGGGTGTTCATGGGAGGGCCTCGAGCGTGCGTCCAGAGTTCTCGTGACGTGTCGATTACTTACACGGGGCTTGACGACTGCATCGATTGATCCCGCTGGCCATGATGTTGGGCGACGACATGGACCCCTACGTAGCAAATTGACCAAAGCACGTGGACAAGTGGCTCACTACTCGATGTTACTCGCATGTCTTGATGCAATTCCAACAGGGCATATCATGGAGTGGGCTATGGACACAGTATGGGGACATGCAATAGTCCTATCAACTGCATGTCAGCAACAATGGGACTCGATAGGGGCGAGGCTTACTATCTACCATGAAAGATTGTCGCGAAAGTGGCCACATTCGTATTGCAGCCACTTGGGCTCGACGACTTCAACACATCGCATAGATATCGAGCCTCGGTATGTTCACATTTTGCATCACCCGGTTCGTATTTATACCGATGGGTGCAGCTGCTGTGTTATAGCCTGCACAAAAGAAGTTGTTGTTGTGAGACGCCACTAGCTAGGTGGGAGGCACTTGACCATCTAGTCGAGCCTCGCGGTCGACAGCGCAAGGAAGGATCGTTGTCGATAACGTATGCAGTGTAGTTATACGATCTGGCCTAGCCTGATCGAGCCTGGCCATGACATGACTCGACTGTCCGTCGAGGCGGAAGGGTTGGTGCGACGGACAATAGCCAGCAAGTTTCTCCACCTCAATAGTATGGAGAGGTGGAGCGCCCGTGCATCGACACCGATCGCGATGGCGGGGTTCGAGTTACCGCTGTTAAAAAATGCTGATAATGGATGCCTGCAGTCCGATCTTTGCAGCAAATCGCCAAAGTGCTACGTACAACTTACCACGGCGATGGACGGGTAAAATTGTGTGTAGGCCAAATCGCACAAGTTAGGGTACGTTGGACGGGGAAGCGTCTTGCTTGGAAAAGGCATATGACGGGATCGACGGAAATTGAATAGCTTGTAAAGTACAAACCATATTCTACATATCCAGTTCATCATATCATCATAATTGTGTCGTGTAACGTCTCCTATAGTCTGGAAGTAGCGGGTAGTTATAGTATCCAAATGTGATCTCAGAATAGCCCAGGAAGTACGAGAGAGGGAATTAGAAGATCTGTCACTCATATGGCAACGGGGGTAAACACCCCTTCTACTCCAGACGGAGAAGGAAGTACACCTATCTTCCGCTCCGGACTTGCACCAAGATCCCTAGCCGAAGAGCCTGAAATAACACTCGTCGTGTCTCTAACCAGCACGATTGGACGGGGAAGTTCACTCGCGGGGCTTACGGGCTCAGCGAGTGATTCTTCAATGGATGACGTATCCGACAGTCCATTGTACACCGCTTCTTGTTCGGCGCGCGGCGATTTGACGGGCGTGGTGGAAGAAATACTAGCACTTCGAGCGCCAAAGAAATCGCCCAGCTTCCTTGAAAGTGGTTGAGGGGGTGGTGATGGGATAGTAGTAGGTGGTATAATGGGTATGGGTGTTGCGCCGGGAGGATTTTTAGCTAATGGCTCAGTTCGCCAGAGCTTGAAGCCCCAACCCCCTGTGGCTTGTGCGCCCTTCTTCGCTTCTGCCTGGGAATATGATGGTGCCGCTGTAGATCCACTTCCACTTGCCATTGGGACACCGACGTTGTTTTCATCTATGAACGCACGAAGAGCCTTGACGCATAATTCCGACGCCTCTCGTGCTTCGTTTGCCTCATTCAACTCGTGCTTTGCCACGTCCAGTTCTCCCCGCATGGAATTGAGCTCCTTACGAAGCATCTCAACCTCGGCTGACTCCTCCGACTGATAGACGGAGGGGGGAGGGGATGCACGGCCAAACATTCCAGACGACCTGGGCATGGATGTTAACTTGTTTGCTAGCATTGTGTTGTCGGGAAAGGTAAAGTTGGTGGGACCAGGACTGCCATGTGGTGAGCCAATATCGTACTTTGCAAAACTCGAATCTGAAACGGATGAGATGCGCCGATGTGCATTGATCCGGACAGCGCTCGAACCAGTAAGCGGTGCAAATGACGCCCGCTTCGATGTTTGAGGACCTGCCAAGGGAGCGAGAGTAGCCCGAGAGAGATCTAGGCCCGACGGCATTTGACTTTGCCTTCGACTCTCGGATTGGAGACGCATGAGTCCCCGCCTGCCAGTGGGCCACGTCAACAACTGATTACGGCACAGGATGGGCTGTGATATACCTGCTCTCCTCAACTTTTGTCCGCAACACGGAGATGGTATTTTCATCGTCCTTTGCCTTACTGTTTGCGGTGTCGAGCTCCTCCTGGACTTTGGAGCACTTGTCCATCATGTGGGTCAGGGTATCTACGAGGTCCTTCTCCCTGACCTGGACTTGAGAGTGTGATTCAGCGAGTTCATCTCGCTGACGAGTGGCCTCTGTCAAAGATGACCTGAGGTCGGTGATAATGTGCGCAAGGACTTGTAGGTCGAGTGACTGTGGTCGCTGTGTATCTGCGCTGGGAGTGGCTGGAGGAAGTGACTCGTTGTCGAGCTGACGCTCGAGTTCGAGGGTGAGGTCGATAGAGTAAGGTCTTTCTCGGTTGTCGTCGGTGGTGGACATGGTTGAGTGTGTTGAAAGTCTTAACGTCAGGGTTGCTCGTCCCTAAACATTAGCTTGCGTCGCGTTCGCCGCAACGACAAAGTCAGAAGTTGTCCACTACCACTTGCCTTTTTGGGTCATTCCACCCATCATTGTCATCGCCACCATCAATTACTCACAGCCGTGCCGCAGTGGATGTCCTACATGTCCTACATTCTTGTACACAGCTGCCTGTATAACACCCTTTGTCTAAATCTTTTGTAAATTAGAGTCCAACTTGCATCGCCATCATACTCATGTGTGTGTCAGGGAATCGATGCAGATGATCCCATCGCGCTCGCTCCACGGATAACCCCATCGATGCAGCCATTCTCTAACACCTGCAGCGAGGCGGGCACGCGAAGCCCCCCTTGCTGCGTCTTGAGTTCCCGTGTGCTTCTCCTCTCCAACGATGGCATATGCTAAACCAATTCGTCGGAACAGAAAACGTAGCGTCCAAAAAGAAATCTTACCGAGACCCAAAAAGTGTTCCCGTTCCAGCTTCCAAAGCAAGTTAGCTCATCCAAGAAACACAGTCAGGGGCGCGCCAACACTCACTGCAAGCACGAATTCCTCCAGTACCTCAGTAGCCTCATTCGAGTGTAATCCGTGTAGGTCGAGCATCGCTTCCGTCCTTTCCTCCGAAGACAATTTCGATTCACCACCAACGTCCTTACTTGCAATACCCAAACATATCCCCAAACCGCCACCACACGCGCGTCCTCGTGCGCTCCGATCTCCCAGATCGTCCGACCAGTTTAGGTCTCGGCTCTTGACTACCTGCTCGGCGAGCTTAGCGCGTTCTCTTACCAGTCTTCCGGCAGCCTCCGTCATCTCATTGCTCATCTTCGCGTTAAGATCGTGCCCTTCCCGACTGAACCGCTTGGCGGCAGCACCATCTCCCCGTCTCCATGCATCAGCAGCTCGCGAGAGACAGGCGTTTCGAGCAGCACCGAGCTGCAGTGCACGAGAGCGATACGACATGTACAGGTTATTTATCGATTCTCCAGTTGGCAGGGTGGGGAGCAGCATCGGAGGACGCAACTTGATACGCGGAGAAGACTTCGGTGCGACGATCGTAGTTCGGAGCTGGAGATTGTCGGCAGAATTGGTGCTGGAAAGTGGTTCGCGCCGGGACGCCATTGCCCGGTCCGTCGATGGTGCTGGTCGTTTGACTGCAGCCGCAAACCTTGTACGGCCTGGGTCATGCTGCCAATTTCCATGCGCCCTTTTGTTCCTTCCGTCGAAACCTAACGCAGGGAAGTCATCTGAAGGTGGGCTGGAACTCCCAGTCGAGTTTCCAATATTGTGATGCAGGTTCGTACGAGAGAGTGCGTTCGTGACGGTCGAAACGTCGACATCTTTGGGTAGGTGGTGCAAAAATTCACATTGATCTTGCTTTGCACACGTACCACGCAACCAGAATCGGCACAAGGCGCGCTCAAGATCATGACTACAAATACAAGCAGATCAGGGACAGGGGGGCTTAAGGAGAGTGTAAATGTATTATACCTGAATCGACAATCCGCTCGTAAACATTCGCCAGCGAGGTAGTATCGGCACACCCGATTTCCACCTGGCACGGGTCGTGGACTGGTACCCCTGACAGCTTGCCTTGCCACGTTCGTGTAGCCGGATCGTCCGCCACGCAGCATGGCTGCAGGACCATCCCTTGTGACCAGTGTGACACGGCCCCCCATCGATTGCACTCTCGTCTGCGTGTGCTGAGGGGGAGATGGTAACGCACGATCGATGAGCCAAGCCATGGCCTTCTCGAAATCATATCCATTCTGAGAAAGTGCTTCCTCGAGCTCAGAAGGAGCGAGGGTCGAACCAAAAACGGAACTCAATACGTCAAGGGGGGTCATGCCATCAGTGAGGTAACCGGACGTATCGGGGTCTTCGCCTGGAATATCATATTGAGAATCATAATCGTACCCAGTTGGGTAAAATCCAGCGCGAAGGTCGTCAGGAGAGTGACTCGAGAGGGCCGAATCAGACCATTGATCAAAGTCTGTGACTGTGATCGGATGGAACGAATGAGGTGCCGTGTTCGGTGCGAAGGGATCAAAGGGGTCATCTTCTTCCTCCTCTTCTTCGCCTACTCTGGTGGAGGAGCGGAGTTGGCTTGGAGTAACAGCCCGAGAGGGAATATTCTGATCTGGGAGAAGTGGGGCAGCAATCGCGAGGTTAGACGTGGCTCTGAGAGGGTTGTGAGACCACAAATCAGGCGATGGCGTCTCTGTTCTGCCATAGCCCGACAATGTAGCGGGGTGGCAGGAAGCAGCCGACAGTGGCCGTGGGATGGGTTTGAATTCTGTGGCTTTAGCACTGAGCAGTCTTGGAGAGGAGATGGGCGACGCAGGAAGGCTCGCAGCTAGTTGAGTATGAGCCTGGGTGGCTTGGGAGTGCACGAGCACGGGTGAGTTCATAGGCGACACGCTACGAGCGGTGATGTAAGAGGATGCATTACCGCTGACAAGCGGGGATGCAACAGGGGTGTGTGGTCTACGAAACCCAATAGAAAATGGAGAATTTGGAACTGAAGAAGGGGTATCAGGTCTGTTGAGCCGTACAGAGTGAGAAGATGCCCTGGAAGAGGGTCGTGACGGGCGTCGGGTTGGTGTGAGGAACAGGAAGGGAACGCATGCAACGTCGTCGCGATGTCTGTGCATGAGGTCGAGAACATGCTGTTCGAGCTGCGATGGAGTTGATTGAGATAGGCGAGACGGGTTGGGGATGAGGCACTAACCATATCGTCATCGACCCCGCACTCGGACTTGAGAAGGTTTTTGAGAACGTCCTCTTGTTCGTCGGCGAGCAGCGATGCCACCTTGTTCACTAGGGCGGTGCTAACACGGTTTGGATCGTCACCGTCATCGGCATCGTATCCTTCGAGTAGAGATTTGTGCTGCCGAATTATAGCGGAGAGCTGCGCGCGGGTGTGGGGAAATCTCTGAACTTGGACGGTAGAGCCAAAGCCATGCTCAGCTACGTTGTCGTTGGCGCCATCTGGGCTGGGCGGGGAGAGCGGGGAGGGCAGCGTTAGCGTACGGGGCATCGATTGGTGACAGTTGGAGATGGAGATGGAACGGTGATCGGTGCATGGGCCGTTGAGCGGGCCAGAGTCTGTATAAAACTTGACGAGCACCGTAGTGAACAAATATATAACGTCAATTTCCAGGCTCGCTCTAACGACGAGCAGCTGAAACGCTCTTGTTGAATTCTCAGCCACGTATCTGAATCATACTACAGTCACTGGTTGGTCTCACTCGTCCCACTGAACAAGCACATATTCTTCCCGCCAACATTCCTTGTCATCCTGTCCTCCGTCGTCCAGGCAGCAGTCATTCACACATGAAAATACCATGCAGGTACCCCATTCCATCCCTCGGCTCCCCGGCTCTTTGTTGCGTTTGAGCGCATCTTGCACTGCTTTGATCCTTTGTTCATCTGTCAATTTCCGTACATCCACATGCTTGTCGTCGACCGAGTCTCTCAGGACATTGATCAGATTAGGCATCAGCTGGCATTCGAACACCCGGCTCGATTTGCAACAGGGACACGATGGGATCGATCCTGTACTATAGGAGCGCTTCATCGGCTGAACGACCTTGAAGTCGGCTTTCGTGACGGGGAGCGGTGCTTGCGTAGCGGCAGGGAATAGTACTTCGAAAACGCTATCTGATGCAAAAGGTAGAGGGGTGCCTTTGAGCTCGTAGCTGCAATGCACAGATTCATGCTCTAGTCCAAATATCATCCACAATGGTGACCCACCGGATACACTGCTCCCCCGTAAATCCAACGCGCTTCGTGAACCGATCGAATACGCTGTCTATCTCCAACGAGTTCTCGTACGTTTCCAGCGCCCAAATGGCATCTTTTCCGGCTTTGCCATCCGCTCCAACAGGCTCCTCTATTCTGGCACTCGCCGGGACCTTTGCCTTGGAGGGCTGTGGAATGTACTCTGATACTGTCGACAAGTATATTCCAGGGTAGGACGGCGCTGCGGCCCAGAATGAATCTGCCACTCTCGTCGAAGTCATAGCTATGATGAGTGAGTCCTCAGATGACAAAGAATCGTCACTCTCTGCGTCGCTGTAACCGTCGTGGTCCTGCTCGGGTTGATGGGGGATATTGATTGCTGGGTTCCCGAAAATTTGGTCACCGAGACCAAAAACTGTTGGCTGGGCGGTGGTTTTCATCTGAATGACTGGCCGGTCGATGAAACAGGGATGAATATTAGTATGACTACTCACGGAGAAAGGGTTAGCCGAAGTTGTTAGGTTTGGAGGCGGGGAGGTGTTAGTCTTCTGTTGTCCAGCTTTCCGTGCTTGCTTTGCCTTCAGCTTGGCTGCATAGACAGCATTATACCTCAAACCACGCCATGCCCGTATGCTGTTCGTATTTAAGATGTATGACCTCCTCATACCGAATCTTGCCTACCTTCCAGCCTGTCTTTGACAAGTGGAGCGAGCACAACCCCAGATATATAGCACGCGATCCATGGGCCTCTGTTCGAATGGACACCAGACCTGCAGGAGGAGCTCCATGGGATCTGAGCAGACCTTGCATTGGGAAGAGCAAAAGGAGGGTTCCCGTGAAGGTAAGAACGCCTTGAAAAGCAAGATACAATTAAATCTGCATTGACATGTTGTTCGTATATTAGACAAGAGACAGAGCTCGTACAGGAAGACCGCCGATGCGAGAGACAGCAGCATCTTTGACGTCAGCATCGGTCTCCACCCTCCCGTCGGGAACGCCGAGTAAGACGTCCGTCTCCATGCCGGCGCCGATCTCCCTGTCGGAATCGGACCAGTCATCCTCAGTTGAAACCGGCATACTGTCGAGAATAAGGTTAGCAGGGAATAAATCAGTGGTGGTAAAATGAGGATCAGATATGCATGAATGGTAAAAAATTTGAAGGACTCGTCACCATGGTCAGCGGGAGGAAGCCTCGCGTAGAACATGTCAGACTCGTCATCTATGTGTTCATCCGATGAAGAAAAAACTGGACTTGTTTACTTACCTGACTTGAAGGCGTTGAGAAGAAATGCGTACGACTCCGACGGCGCACTTTTATCTGGTTGCGGTCGCGGATGGGAAATGTTTTCCTTGTTTGGATGAGAGGTCAGGTTGGTCTCGCCGACTCGCTGCGTTCGGTTTCGCTCGCCGATGTCTGCCCCGGATGCACGGACACGTAGAAAGATTAGTTTACAGCCAGCCAGGGTCCTTTCCGTGTCGTACGTCGTCTACATCGTCCGCCCCACCGCACGCACTAATCATCCCGCAGACTTGGCACGAAGGCATTCCCGAAGATAGTCCTCTCGAACATTCTCTTTGTCCTTGCACTCTTTGCAGCAAAGGAGTCTTTGCTCTCTTACGATGTCGGTGTCTTCTGGGTGGTCATGAGAGTCCTCGCCTTGAGTGCCTTGGGCATGTTAGTTTGGGAGGGTATGACTATGGAGTTTTCGAAAGGACCCCATATCGAGGTAGGCCATTGCTATTCTGATCTGCTGTAGCGTCTCAGAATGCCGTAGTGGACCGCGCTAGGCGTATCTTCGCTCTTGCTCTTCGTACAGCAGGCAGCGCTATATACTGCCCTCTATATACTGCCTTCACTTCGGTACGTTTGTCACGTCGTCCTATCCCAGTGAAAAAGAAGTCACCCCTTTTCTGATAGTGTTATCCTATTTGTTCATTTTTCCTCTTCCTGGGTAGATGCGATGGTAATATCTCCTTACCTCGATTGCAAAACTACTTAAATGTTGCTGCCAGATATCACGTCCCCACATTGTGGTGTCCTCCTTCGTCCTCTCCTTTTTCGCTGATGTCACCCTGTCCAACAAAGCCCCTGCCAACATCCTCCCTGGCTATGCCTGTCTCATACTCCACGGCTTAGCCACGTATGCTTTGGAGCATCTTCGGGGTGCCTTGTCACCTACGATCAGTCCTACCCTGGCCACTGCCGCGAGCTCCTTCGGCGCTGCATTGCTTGGCCTTCCCCTCTATGCGTTCAGGCGAGCACTGGTAAGTTTTTCTGTTGTATGGGTGGATCTTCACCTGACTCTCTCAGCTCGATTCCCGCCCATCGCCTGTCGTTCCTCTGCTATCCTTGGCCGTCCTTCCTCTCCTCGCTTTTAATGCTGTATTCTTGCTTCCAGACACCAAAACAAAACAGTATAATTCTCAGCAAGCTGTCCAGATGTTTCTGTTGTCTTATCCGTCGGCCTTTCTTGTTGCCATTGCCCTGGGACGCCTTGGATTCTCCCAGCATCCACATTGGATCGATCTTGTGCTCGGTGCGATGCTCTACTACGGTAAGATGTGTAGCGGATGGGAGTGTGTCTACTCACTTGGATTATCACAGCAAAGTATGCGGGCGAAGATCAGACCCCTTCATCTTCTCCACGAACACCGATATCAAAACTCGTTCGCTTCTACCTAAATTCTATCCTCTCAGACAACGAGTCTAGAAAGATATTCTATTTTTTAGCACTGAATCTATGTTATATGCTCGTACAAATGCTTTATGGCGTTTGGACGAATAGCCTGGGACTTATCTCTGATGGTGAGCAATTCCACACAGATCTATCTCAATGCTTATCGAGCGTTCGCGAATATCAAGCGATTCATATGGCATTTGATTGTCTGGCTATCGGCGTCGGATTATTAGCTTCAGTCATGGCCAAGTGGCCTCCAAATGAGCGGTTCACTTATGGGTGAGTTTTCCTCGCATTCTAATGTGTAGAAACAATTATGCTAAACTGACGTATTTTGTTCCTCTATAGGTATGGTAGAATTGAGACACTATCGGGTTTTGCAAATGGAATATTCCTTATCCTGATTTCGATATTCATTGTGTTCGAAGCGGTCCAGCGACTGTAAGTCAAAGTGTTGCATGAAGTGTCGTGCTAATAATCTAAGCACATTCAATTTCCCAGCTTAGACCCCCCGGAGATGTCGACGAGCCAACTCCTGTTGATTAGCTCTCTCGGGCTTGGTGTAAACTTGTTTGGCATGTTCGCAATGGGGGGGCATCACCATCATCACCATGTACGTGCATTAAATTACTGGGCACGCCTAAAATATTAATGGTCAGTATAGGGTCATAGTCATGATCATGGATGCGGACATGGACATGGACATGGACACGGGCACGACCACGACCACGACCACGACCACGACCATGGGCGCAGTCATTCGCATAATCATGTGCACCAGAATCCAGATTCGCATACCCTCGACTCTTCTGATCACCATAAGCACGACAGTGCTCATCGTAGCCATACCCATGCGGCATGTTCACAACAGGATCCGTATCCACAGCCCCACCACCATCACGAACGACAAGAGAGTGAACCTTCGCATACCCACTCGCATGTGCATGAGCATCCCAACAAGTCACATTCTGATTCCCACTCTTCACCTGCTGAAGTGGAGCAAGCCCAACACGGTCCGAAGTCTTCCATAATTAGGGAACGAAAACCTCATTCTCGTGGCCCATCACTTCAAATTACACTCGAAAGTAACCAGTCACTCTCAGCACCCACAGTTCAAGTTCCATTTCCGCTGTCGTCTCCGGTGGATTCACCACTCTCTCCTAATTACCCTAGCACATTCAAGCATGACCACCATCCTGTGCACCACCACCATGATGTTGGTCATGGACACGCCGCTCACTCCCATGGACACGACCACGATCATTGCCACGATCACGAAGGCCACAGTCACAACATGCGCGGGGTATTCCTGCATGTTATGGCGGTATGTTTCGTTTCGCTTTCTAAGGACGAGACTCAACGAACAATAGGATACCCTTGGCTCAGTGGGAGTTATTGTCTCGACACTCCTCATCCAGTACTACGGGTGGACAGGCTTTGATCCCATCGCTTCTCTCTTCATCGCTGTGCTCATTGTTGCGAGCGTTGTCCCCCTCGTCATTGATACTGGGCGGGTGCTCAGCTTAGATCTGGGAGACCACGAGAGTAGGGTTGAAATGGCTTTAAAGGAGGTATGTAATCCAAGCATTCCATAAAACCTGACAACACTGATGCGTGTCGCCTCATGTAGCTTGAGCATGTCGAAGGTGTTGCCTCATATTCTTTCCCGCGATTTTGGCCCAAAGATTCCTCAAGCGTCATTGGTTCTATCCATGTCCAGCTCTCGTATTCTGTCTCTCAGTCACAATCGTCCAACGTGCCACGCAATAAACAGTTGAACATCGACCTCGTGCTGGAACGCGTGAACGCACTGTTGAAAAGCAGAATACCTGGACTGGAAGAGGTTACGATACAGCTGGAGGAAGCTTCCCGAGGGTAGAACGTGGTAGTGTAGTATTGATGAACAGTTGGTAGATATTCGGTAATTTAACCTCTCAAGTAGTGGCTCAACGTTGTAGTTGGTCGTAATGTGTAAATGGTCACATGCTCGCGAACAGGTTCCAACTCGGAGTTACCTCGGGACCACGTCACTCAGCTTGGACGGATTATTTTATCAGTGAACCTGCCAACCACTGAATTGATCCCTAACATTGGCGGTCTAGGTTCCAATTGGTCGATCTTTAATTCATGGCAACATCAAAGGACGAGGTTGAACAGGATGTAGCAGAATTGAAGAGGAATATTGCGACCGGCAACCAAAAAGACAACAATGCTGTCTCTTCCGCTGGTGAGCGAATGCCGTCCTATAGCAAACACAGTATGTTCGAGCCGCCATTCAGGACTGCCGATTGTCTCGTACTGTATTGCCTCTATCCTTATGACCGTTGTGAACAAGGTATGTTACCAACGTATATTCCTTATCAAATCGTTCACTCCAGCGTAGTTTGTGGTATCTGGACGTCAGTTTAATATGACCTTCCTTTTGCTCTCTTTGCAAAGTATCGTCTGTGTTGCATGCGTAGTTGCTGTCAAGAAGCTGGGCATCATTTCGTTTCGAAATTTTGACGTGCAGGATGCGAAAGCATGGCTTCCTGTAAGCGCATTGCTTGTTAGTGTTATATACACTGGTTCCAAGAGTCTTGTGAGTATTTGACCCGCAGGTTGTCCTTTTGTCATTCCTGAGTCAATTGTTCGAAGCAATACCTCACCATACCAGTCTACACGGTTTTCAAGAACCTGACCATTATCCTTATCGTACGTGTCACCTCGTGGCTGAGTGACATTCCTCATCATTATATTTCAGGCATACGGGGAGGTTATATGGTTTAATGGGCGGATAACCGGGCTCACAATGATTGCGTTCTTATTGATGGTGAGTATCACGCTGTAGTGATGCAGACGCGTCGCAAATGAGCTTATTCCCGCTTACAAAATATCAGATACTTTCATCGACACTTGCAGCCTGGACAGATGTGAGCAATGTAACATACCCGACTGGTGACATTCCACCAGCTAGTGCAGCTATGGGCATTGGCTTGGATCTCGCCTCCACTGTGATAAAGAGGTTGCATATAGGATACTTTTGGATGCTGCTTAATTGTTTAGCGAGTGCTGGTTATGCAAGTCTTTTTTTGGCTTTACCTTGGAGAAATGCTAATGATAACTCACTGACAGGTCTTGCTGATGCGGAAACGTATCAAAATCACAGGGTTCTCCGATTGGGATTCGATGTTTTACAATAATTTGCTGTCGATCCCTATACTGACCGTGTTTTCTATCATCTTTGAAAACTGGGGAACAGATAATCTCTCGCGTAACTTGTAAGCACACCTGGCCACCTTGAGTCTTAATTCGTTTACGAATCATCTGGCGTTCTCATTAAGCCCGGAAGAAACGCGACATTTGCTGCTATTTGCTATAGCGTTCTCTGGCGCAGCAGCAGTTGGCATCTCATATACTACTGCTTGGTGCGTCCGGACAACAAGCAGCACGACATACAGGTCCGTGTGTTGTATCGTTGAGACTGTAGTGACTAATGCTAGAGTCTAGCATGGTTGGTGCGCTGAACAAGCTTCCGGTGGCTGCATCAGGAATGTTGTTCTTTGGTGATGTGATCACGATTGAATCAGTCTCTGCGATCGGGGTTGGGTTCTTTGCGGGTATCATGTATGCGATCGCGAAGAACAACCAGAAAAAGTTGGAGAGCAAGGGACAGAGTATTCTACCACTCTCTAGTCGGAACTGACTACCTCACTGTGTGTTATCTCTAGCACCATGGAGTACAAAAGATCTGATTGTTTCTACTCCGGTTCCCTGTCGGCCGATACCATTGTTATTTCACGCCGGAATGGAGATAGAGGATGAGGGTGGAGATGATGCGGAGGATGCCGTCTTAAAGCCGGATAGATTCGAGAGGACGTGCAATGGCGGCGTTGGCTCGTCTAGCGTTCCCAATGTTTTCCACGTTTCGGTTCTCGGAGTTCCTTTAAGATCCCTGTCATGCTATTACCCTTTCCAGTTTCCTTAAATCTATTTCTTGCCCTTTGTTGCCCTTGACTCCCTTCCACAATCATGGCTGCCCCCTCACAATCTCTTCATCCCCCGAGGCTGGCCCACACCTTCATCGCGTCGCCTAGTGCGCCGAGCACACCCGTGCACAACATTCAGACCATGCGCAGAAGGGCCGCCGGACACAGTGGGCCTCTGACCAAGATCCTCGTAGCAAATCGTGGAGCAAGTCGATTTGCACTCTCCGTTCGATCATCTCCCTAATGTGATCCTGTTTCCACCAGGAAATTGCTATCAGAGTGTTCCGGACAGCCCACGAATTGGCTATGCACACTGTGGCAATCTATTCTTACGAGGATCGTCTTTCCGCCCACCGCCAGAAGGTGCGAAGTGCAATCCTAGTCATCGTGTATGCGGTCCCCCTAATATGCCAGACAGGCCGATGAAGCGTATCAAGTTGGGAAAGGTCTGACTCCCGTTGGTGCGTATCTCGCGCAGGACGATATCATCAGGATCGCCCTCGAGCACGGCGTCGACATGATCCATCCTGGGTACCCACTACTACTCATCTTATCTTATCTATATTAAATGCCTTTATAGTTACGGCTTCTTATCCGAAAACGCCACGTTTGCGCGAAAGGTCGAGCAGGCTGGTATCGCGTTCGTTGGACCCACCCCTGAAGTCATCGATGGTCTTGGTGACAAGACCAAAGCACGTACATTGGGTATATGCGCCGATACGATAGTACGTATATCTGAGGCTGACGCGACATCTTTTCAGCTATGAAAGTCGGTGTACCAGTCGTTCCCGGAACACCAGGACCTGTCGCGTCGTATGTCGAAGGAGATACGTTCATCAAAGAATATGGCTTCCCAGGTAGGCACCAATTCGCATACGTGCTCCTCTATACGCATGGTCGTTTACTCGTTTGTAGTTATCATCAAGGCTGCCATGGGCGGAGGTGGTCGTGGTATGCGTGTCGTGCGCGAACAATCTGACTTCCAGAATGCGTTCGAACGCGCTGTCTCTGAAGCCAAGTCCGCTTTCGGAGATGGTACAGTCTTCATCGAGCGCTTTTTGGAACGCCCTAGGCACATTGAGGTCCAAATTCTGGCCGACGCTGTTGGCAACACCATCCACCTTTTTGAGCGTGACTGTTCAGTGCAAAGGCGTCACCAAAAGGTCGTCGAGGTCGCGCCTGCCACACATCTCCCTGAAGAGATCCGCCAAGCTATCTTGGGTGATGCCATCAAGCTTGCCAAAAGCGTGGGCTACAGGAATGCTGGAACTGCCGAGTTCTTAGTCGACCAGCTGGGCAGACATTATTTCATCGAGATTAATCCGCGCATCCAAGTCGAGCACACTATCACTGGTACGAGCCTCATAGACGTGTTCATGGTTTTTGATGCAGTTCCGTTGTATTCGTAGAGGAGATCACTGGTATCGACATCGTCGCTGCCCAAATCCAGATCGCTGCAGGCGCGACTCTTCCGCAGCTTGGCCTGACGCAAGAGGCTATCACTCGCCGAGGCTTTGCGATTCAGTGTCGTGTCACCACCGAAGATGCAGCAGTTGGCTTCCAGCCAGACACCGGGAAAATCGAAGT
Source organism: Boletus smithii (assembly GCA_038092715.1). Classification (NCBI taxonomy): domain Eukaryota; kingdom Fungi; phylum Basidiomycota; class Agaricomycetes; order Boletales; family Boletaceae; genus Boletus; species Boletus smithii. The sequence goes on along the minus strand of JBBPQT010000002.1, from coordinate 102,874 downwards.
ATACCGCAGTGCAGGTGGTAATGGTGTTCGTCTGGACGCATCTTCCGGTTTCGCTGGCGCACAGATTACGGTAGGCATCCGAAAAGTTTACAGTTATATTTGGGTTAAGCGTATGCCCCCGTGTAGCCGCACTATGATAGCTTGCTCGTTAAGTGCACGGTCAGCGGCACGACATATGAGGTCGCTCGTCGCAAGATGCTCCGTGCTCTCGTCGAGTTCCGCATCCGTGGTGTCAAGGTCGGCCAATAATGACTATGTTCTCGAGATCGAGTTAACGTGCTTCTTAGACCAATATCCCTTTCTTGTTCCGCCTCCTCACACACGATGTCTTCGTTGGTGGAAAGACTTGGACAACGGTATGTATAGAGTTCCGGGGTATCCAGTGTTTTTCATGTTATTTTAGTTTATCGACGATACTCCGGAGCTATTCAAACTTGTCCAGAGCCAAAACCGTGCTCAAAAAGCCCTTGCATATCTCGGAGATCTCGCAGTCAACGGGAGCTCTATCAAGGGTCAGTCTGGTGAACCAGGTCTCACAAACGAAATTGTTATCCCCACGTTGGAGAACCGTGACGACATAAATGGTCCACCCATTGATACTACACGACCGTGTCAGTTGGGTTGGCGTAACATTATCGTCGAGCACGGTCCAGAGGCCTTCGCCAAAGCTGTACGAGAGTACCCAGGCACGCTTATCATGGACACAACATGGCGAGACGCTCACCAATCACTTCTTGCTACCCGCCTAAGAACTATTGATATGGTCAATATTGCGAAAGAGACCAGCTATGCCCTTGCTAACGCTTTTAGCTTGGAGATGTGGGGTGGTGCCACGTTTGACGTTGCCATGCGATTCCTGTACGAGGATCCTTGGGAGCGGTTGGTGCGTGAATGACTGATGAGTTCGTGGTTTGCTCGCTAACACATGTCTTTAGCGTACTCTCCGTAAGTTGGTGCCTAACATTCCATTCCAAGCGCTCGTGCGTGGTGCCAATGGCGTTGGATATACCAGCTATCCGTCAGTTTTTAGAAACTTTTGCGACGCCTGCTCATTTTCATCGCAGTGACAACGCCATCTACGACTTCTCCAAGAAAGCTGTAGAGAATGGCCTTGATATTTTCCGTGTCTTCGATTCCTTGAACTACTTCGGTAAGTGTACCAGTGGCCAAGGGTTGGCAGACAATTGATCCTGCATAATTTCTACAGAGAATGTAAGATTGATCATATCAACTCGATGCCACGGGTACTAACCTTCGTTTAGATGAGGCTTGGTATCGATGCCGCCAAGAAAGCCGGAGGCGTTGTTGAAGCCGTTGTCTGCTATAGCGGTGATGTCGCTAGCCCCAAGGAAACAAAGTATACCCTCGAATACTATCTGGATTTCATCGATAAACTCGTCAAAGAAGGCGTTCACATTCTTGGTGTAAAGGATATGGCTGGTCTGCTGAAGCCGGAGGCAGCGAAAATGTGGGTAGTCTTTGCTGTGTGTTATATGCACAGTGTGAACTGAGTGACAAATCCCTGGCAGCCTTATAGGAGCCATTAGAGAGAAGTACCCTGATATTCCGATCCACGTCCATTCCCACGATACGGCTGGAATCGCGACTGCGTCTATGTTGGCGGCTGCGGCCGCAGGCGCTGATATCGTCGATGTTGCCATTGATAGTAAGGGTTAAAGAGCATACTCACGAGTACATCGTCACTAACTGGTGCGACAAGGCATGTCTGGGTTAACTTCACAACCGTCGATGGGAGCGATCTGCATGGCGCTTGAGCAAACAAAATTGGGCACGGGTATTCGCTATGCTGATATCCAGGCACTGAACTCGTACTGGAGTCAGGTCCGCATGCTTTACAGCTGCTTCGAGGCTAATGTCCGTGCATCGGATTCGAGTGTCTTCGATCATGAGATGCCAGGAGGACAGTACACCAATCTCATGGTAGGATTTGAACCTTGTGGCTCCCGCATTGCATGTTAGCTTAATGGCTGTGTAGTTCCAAGCTGCGCAACTTGGCCTCGGAACACAATGGACAGGTAAACTGTATTTGCATCTATCTAGATATTTCTCCTATACTAATGCGCTATTACGTAGAAATCAAGAAAAAGTATATTGAAGCCAACGAACTTGTGGGTAGAAAATACGTCAACCGCGTTGGATGTCTCATTCTTCTTCTAGTGCGGTAACATTGTCAAAGTTACGCCATCATCCAAGGTGGTTGGGGACTTTGCACAATGGATGACGTCGAACTCCTTCACCAAAGAGGATGTGCTTTCCCGTGCAGATCAACTTGACTTCCCTTCATCTGTTGTTGAGTTCTTCCAAGGCTATCTTGGGCAACCCGTAGGAGGCTTCCCAGAGCCATTGCGTACCAAGGTCATCAGGAATAAGCCAAGAATCGACGGCCGCCCCGGTGCTACGATGGCACCTTTGGATTTCAAAAAGATCAAGGCCGATCTACGCAGCAAATTCGGAAAACACATCACTGATGCGGACGTGACCTCATATGTCATGTACCCTAAGGTTTGCAGTGCCTTCGTTCCCATCACCTGGTGCGGACTACTCATGTTAACTCCGCTAGGTGTTCGAAGAATACCAGGGATTCTTGGAGAGATACGGCGACCTAAGGTGCGTGACCCTCTGTAATCGGAGACTGGATCGATATGGATTTGTGATGCGCAGTGTGCTTCCCACGCGGTACTTTTTGGGTCGCCCGGCCACCGGAGAAGAGATGCATATCTCTATCGAAAAGGGAAAGACCCTCATCATCCGTCTGATGGCAATAGGACCTGTCGTTGAGGGCCGTGCCCAACGTGACGTCTGGTTCGAAGTCAACGGCGAGGTAATGCCAAAAGCATATGACGTTGCACAAAAACATTACTGACACATCTTCACTGGTGTAGGTACGCGCGGTATCCGTTGAGGACAAGAACTCCGCGGTCGAGACAGTCTCGCGGGAGAAGGCAACCTCTGATCCTGGCTCGGTCGGCGCACCAATGTCGGGTGTTGTCGTTGAGGTGAGAGTCAAGGAAGGTCAAGAAATCAAGAAGGGTGATCCTCTTTGCGGTCAGTGAAATCAATACATTCCCACTAAAACTTTTTTTGAATATCGCTCATCTCCAGTCTTGAGTGCCATGAAGGTAAGTAGGCGTTGAGCAATCTCGTTCTCACCATCTGATGGAGGGTCTTCAGATGGAATCTGCTGTTACTGCCCCTGTTTCCGGCCACATCAAACGCGTTGTTGTCAATGAAGGTGCGTGGGTTCTGCTCCTATTCGAGTTTGATCCGTAACTTTGGCTATCAGGTGACTCGATAAACCAAGGAGACTTGACGGTGGAAATTGTCCATTGAGGATGGTTGGAAGATCAAGGCCTCAGGCCTCAGGGCCGTGTCACAATAGAATGCAATATGCAATGTATATCAGTCTCTCTGCATGCGGGTCAATTATCACCTTATTCTGTTATCGGACGGGTCGGTTCAACCAGAGCGACACGAATAAATCTTTGCAAGCCATTCATTACCGCTCGCAGCTGAGATGGTCCGTGCTAAATCTGAAAGACATCATGACCCGCACTTTGCCCGTCTCGACAAGTGCTTCTAATTCTATAGCCAGCAAAGACCGGCGATTGAGCGACAACTTGATACGGTGGGAACGCATGTGACGGCCGACAGCAGGCGATGATGATGCAAAATTAGGTCTATCTTATCATCAGTCAAATTCGATAACATTCTTACTCGTTATCGCGCAAGCTCTGAAGCGATCTTGAGCCGCTGCAAAATATCATCGTGAAGTTCCTGGACGACCTCCTGCACATGATCAGAGCCGATGGACAGTTAGCTGGGTCAGACACTAACCTTGGCACTTTTAATTTCCGAAATGAGTCCTACTCCCATACCGGACCATACTAGCATTCGGTCGGGGTCACCGTTGCGGACACCCTCTTGAAACTTCTCCTTCACGGTCCCCACGTCAACTCCGCTATCCATGTCTTTCACTGTGCTATTATAGAGTCCCCTCCCATCAACACCTGCTGGCCACTCCAAGGTGCCCCTCGCATGGTCAAATGCCATCGTTCGCACTGTCGTGTCAGATTTAGCTGCCACAAGTGCTTTTTTCTGGGCATCGCTGTATAGGCTCTCTGGAGTCATCAAAAAGCGCGTTCCAAGCACGACACCTGCTACTCCGAGGACAAGGAGGGAAGCAATTTGGCTACCGTTAACCACGCCCCCTGCTGCTAAAAGAGGTGGCCCGCCCTTGGGCAACACGGCGAGAATAGAGGAGACCAATGTGAAAAGGGGTAGTGCAGAACCATATCCATGTCCCCCTGACTCGTTGCCTGTAAGGATTCACATGAGAGAAAATTCGACCGCCTTGCACTGTTGGAGGTCATCTAACCTTGGGCGACAAGGACGTCCACTTTCCACTCATTTGAGGCAACGAGGGCTTCCTCGACGGAACAAACCTGGACAAATATAGTCGTCTGGCGAACGCGTTTGTGCTCAGCGTCATAGCTGCGGATAAATGTGATCCACTCCTTGAGATTGTTTCCAAATGCGAGCCAGATTGCGTGGACATGGTTGTCGAGGGCGGCCGATAGTACAATTTGCGGGTTAGCCGTGGGCAGCTCCAACTGCCAACCCAGATAACCAACACCAATTGGAAGGGGGTCTGAGGGAGTCAACTGGAGTATTCCACGAGCAAAGGATAACTCGTCTATCAGACTCTCGGCGCTGCTGTAGCCTGCCACGGTTCCAAGGTTCAGTCACTTTACCCGGGTGAGATGTGCAGTCATACCTGCTGCTAGGAATCCAAAGGCTCCCCCAGCGGTGACCTGAGCTGCTAACAAGCCTCCGCTTGCTCCCCCCATCGGAGCCGCGACGATGGGGATCTTTACATCTGGGGAGGAAGAACATCACGCATACGGTTTTGTAACACGAACAGCTGCAACGTGCCTAATATGCGGGTTATCGGCGTGTCAAAAGGCATGATGTCGAATGGAGCACGACAGCCAGTTGGTGCGGTTGAAGTACTGACTAACGGACGGTCTCGGGCATCGCACGGACGATTTGTAACTTGCTCACCAAGCCCGAGGAGGGACCGAGTGAGTGCTCGCCACCATTTGTATTTGCGAATGTTTGTGCAATGAAATCTATCCTGCCTTGTTTGCTCGATATTGTTCGTTGTGCTTGTCCCATATCCTAATCGCGCCCATCATGGTGAGTATCGTTCGTGGATCAGGCGCAATTGATTCTTATTGACTTGTCTCTGAACAAATGTAGCCTCCTCCAAAATCAAAAGGTGGAAAGATGCTCAGCCTCATCAACTGGCGGCTGAAAGTCACTATCAACGATGGTCGCGCGCTAACCGGACAAATGCTCGCCTTCGACAGGCACATGAACCTGGTGCTGGCAGATTGTGAAGAGTTCCGCCGCGTTAGGCCCAAGAAAAAGCCCGGTGAGACAGAAACCCCGCCTGAACAAGAGATCAAGCGGACCCTCGGTCTTGTGATCTTGCGCGGCGAAACCGTAGTCAGCATGAGCGTCGAAGGACCGCCTCCAATTGTAGATGATGACAAAAAGAATGTCGTGCGTGCTTATCTTCTTACACGATGGAACATTCCATGGAACTGAACGTGTAGCTTCCTGTCGGTCCCGGCCGTGGAATGCCTGCTGGTCGTGGTATGGGAATGATGCCTCCAGGTGCGTGGTTTTCTTTCAAAACGTCGTTATTAATGGCCTGATCCGCATGTAGTGGGTGGTCCCCCAATGGGACGGCCCCCAGTCCCCTTCCCTGCTCCTGGCATGCCTGGTCCTCCTCCTGGTTTCAGGCCTCCAGGCTTCCCACCGGGTGTGCCCTTCCCACCACCACCGGGCTTCGGAGGACCCCCTCCTCCTGGGTAATCATTTCTTCGCCTCGGTGGATTTCGGCGGTGACGAATATCTTTTTTCTTCCAGGTTCCAACCTCCCCCCCAGTAATTTACTGTGCATGAGTGTAAATTTTCTTTGCAGAAACCAAAAGGCAGAACGGAGAGCAGCGCAAGTAGTTTCCTCGTCTATCATGTCGGTGGGCGTATGAAATGTATTTCCTGGCTTACATCACAAAAGGTTTGTTGTACCTACCTTGCTAACAAGCTGACAGCACCGTATCACGTCGGTTGCACTGTCTTGTTGACCGAGTCGGTGCGTGGAATGATACATATCATCTCAAACGAAAACTCGTGCTGTCTATGGTTGCGCGCTGTGCTCATCTCCGGCGTATCAAGTTGGATACGGAAGCACTTTGATGATGAAACGTCTTCAAGAATTTGAGCACAGACTCGTAAACGCCGCAACGCCGCGGCTGGTCATTGGTCCGACGCTCCTTCTATCTGACGCTGCAGTACAAGAGAAGAATGTTGACGGCAGCTCCTTGTTTGGATTTTTTTCGCAGCGTGGTCGTCCTTATCATCCAGCCAGCTGCTCTTAATGTCCCTCGTGAGGAAGCTCACCACCACCCACATCGTTCTTTTCCCCCAGTGTGACTGCCGTCGACATGACGTTTGACTGGTTGAGTAGGTTCAGAAAGCCTGGTCCAACGCGAGATCCTCGGGGGCAACACTATCCCCAACGTCCGCCCATGATGATCACCCGTGTTCACGGGAAACGGCCTGCTCCTGCTCCGCAGGTCCGTCCTCAAGTTCGACGAGGACATCACCGCGATCAGCATCAGCTTGTGCCAATCCCTGTCCCTCGCACAGCCGCACCTTTGCGCAAAGGACCTGTCGCGCGTCCACCCGCACGACCTCATCCCCCTCCACGAGGCCCTTCGAAATCCTTGCAATGCCTCCACATCCATTTTCACCCTACCCACAAGCGGGATTTAGCCCTCCCCCCTCCACGCCCATCGAAGCAAACGAATAGCCAACAAGTCCCTCCGTTCCCGCCACCTCGTGGGATGTCGAAACCGCCCTCACGACATGTTCACTGGGCGCCCGCCCAGGCCCCGCTTCCCAATAAACCATATCCTTATCCCTCTCATGCCTCTTCTCATGCTCATTCTCAAGCCCGCTCGCAACAATATCAGAGTCCTCCCCCAGTCCCCCGCTACCAACCACCACGCCCAAGGCATGGATCGCTGCAGCTGCCTTATAGAAGCAGGTGATGCTTCCGAGACAGCTACGATCGGTCGAGGTGCGGATCATCCGGAGGTGATACAGTACGAGACGCTTGCTGATTTTGCATTTGCTCTAGTGTGATCGCTATCAGTGGAAGAATGGTGTGCTATCTTGATGATCACACGTGTACTCCCAGAAAATATCTGGTCGAGGACTGCTTCCCTTTCTAGCAAAGGTTTCTTTTATCAAGCAGGTCTTGGGATGTCCTGGGGACAGGGTGTACTCGATCGAGGTTATGATTATGGCTATGGTTCCTATGTGGCCCGCTTAGTATGCTACCGAGTCGAGATCGTTATCAGAACAAACGCTAGTTGGTGCGATAAGACGTCGTGTTGGCGATGCAATTTTCTTCGGTACCTTGGATGTACTACTAGGAACGGTTTCAATATAAAGTTGACCAGCTCCGACCTTGATACGTTCGAGCCGGTAATCCAGGGTTTCGAATCATATGGCCCACAGTTTCTCCCCTCTTCTTCCCTTGGGCCTACATACTACCTTTCACAGTGGTGACCACGAGCTCGAGGTCTCAGAATCTTGGCGTATCCATGCCCCTTCTGGATTATGGGTACTCAGGCTTATCAATCCCTTGAAATTGCAGCTGTCGAGCATGCGGGGTTTGACACTGGGCGTCAGGGCTGTCCTGTTCCTTCTTGCTCCAACGTCAACCCCATGCCATTGGATCTTTGGGTATTTTTTTTTAGCCACGAGGTTAGGCGAACGCGCTTAGACCACGATGCACTAAGTTCGCTCTCTAACTGCGCATCAGGCTGCAGTTTATTCTCAGATTGCGCCCTAGCACGCAGAAGGTGGGGATTCCGTACACGCATAGAAGTTACTGGTCCCTTGATGTGTGTCAATCTGATATGTCCATGAATGTCCTGACATGGGTAGCTCTCGGGTGAGTCACAGCGACCTCTACTTCCTGCAATAACACCTATTTCATCTCCCTCCCTAGATGCGCAGTTGGAGAGAAGCTGACATGGTTTATCTATCCATGCTTACGAGATCAAAGAAGCCAGTGATCCGAGTGGGGCGCTCAATGCCCAGCGCAGACCGTGTCTTATCCGAGAGGTACATACTGACTCAGCCTCTTAGGACGGCCGACGAAAGGCTTCTGGATGCTGTCAGCTAACAACGTGGCTTAGCCTTTTCTCCATCCAAATGCCAAAACGAATAGGATATGAACGCCCACTCCAGCGCCCAAACCGTCGGGGAATATATTCCGTGGAAATCACTCGCCATGTATCAATGTCGTCCGACTGCGAAGCTGCGCACCCGATTAACCGTGAATACGTGCCCAGACAATCAGTCGAATCGCGCCACATATGTCTTGGTAGTCATTGCCCAAAATACCGGATGACGCTGTTCAGCTCAATGTACGACCCCCAACCCGCTAGTTTGGGGAGCAGCCTCCTTCGATCCATTACCCATGACGATACGGTTGCTCCAAGAGTTTCTCGTCCGACTCCCACACCACTTGTTTGAAGTTGTTTCCAATCCTGCACCCAATCGTGACATAGAGGCGCCGCCATCAAAATTAAAAATTCGGCTCTCCCATAGTACCTGAATGCGGAATAGATTGCGAACGTACTTTCAAGGTTCAGTCGTGATCGCACATATTGAGGTGGGTACTGATTTAGCACCCATGAGACTTGGCCCGATAAGCACTTGCAAGACAGCTGACCAGGATAACCCCCTTAGCAACTCATCATTTTGACACGGTGGAAACGTCCCCCTTGGCTAAAGGTTACCAGATTACCGCACTACAATAATTGGTTTGTCTCCTTTACCAGTAATGCCTAGCGCCGGACTGCTTTAATACACCCATTCGCATATTTTTGTTTACAGGAGGGGGCGCTGGATCGCGACCAAACCAATATGTACAAGTCTACAACCCCAAAGCTCGCGTTCACCGTTGCGAACGTTGTTGCTCTTGAAGGCGTGCGATTATTGGGGAACTCGTTGGACGGGTATGTACCACAGCCGGAACCGTACTTGGATGGCGGTCGGTGGCGGTCTACATCTCATCTGTCAACATTGGATGATGTGTTTTGACGACATGACAGCTGAGCATCATCATATCACGCATATGCCCGACACAATCGCTTCGGAGGATTGTTGCTGCCATGTTTCTCATTCATAGTACGTGACATCCAATCATTCAGAAAGCGAAGCATGGGAAGTTTCCACCATCTCGAGGTATTATTATTTCCACCGTCTTCCCAGCACAACATTTTCACTGGTGGTCCGGTGTTTCATAGTGAACCGGGTACCCCACTACTTCCCATCCCATGAGGATCTTCCCTCAAATATTCCCTCATTGGGACTGACAGCTGTGTGCACGCTAACCGTTCCAACCTACCGAATCCGAGTGTCCCGGTAGTTTTGCATGGACAAACTTTGTAGGGTCTGCACTGTTTTCCACAAGTGCGTATGTTGGCTGTGCTCATGAACGTGACACGGATTAGTACGTGCACCTTTATTTGGACATGAATCGCGCTCTGTAGGGGTGCGGGGTCGATCATGAAGGGCACGCACATGACGACGCCTCCATTCTTCGAAGCCCTGAAAGGGACAGGGTTTACGTCCTGTGACTGTCGAGCTGGGCCAAATCGGAGCCATAACCTTATGGTCCTTACCCTTAGCATTGGGGATGCGGATGGTGTGCTGTACTCTGCCGAATTTGCATTATGATCGCGACGTGACACAGCGCCCTTGCCGGACCAGTTCCGGGGTGAGCACTGGATATTTGTTGTCGGGCGGGACTACACGGATTAGAACGTCTGCGTCGGTCGACTTGGCACGTTTGTTCACGACCAGACGAGTATTGCGCGCCGGGCCCACGCTACTTTTGATTTCAAGGCTGTGATCCCAGCGTTCTGACATACTGACCGTCGTCGCCGATCGGGTGTTTTGCTGTTCCGTTCGTTGGTGTACGGATATCGGAATGGCTGAGCCGAATATTCAGACGGAAAGGCTGCGCGGAAAAGTCTAATTAATCAGACGGATCGACTCTGCGGCGCCGGGCATATTCATTTTCCCTGACACGCGTCCTTGTCGTTTGCATCAATTACGATGTCGTTGTATTATGGAGGACACGACACGATTCGGGCGCGAAGAGCGATTGCGTGCCGAACACGGAACCGAATAGACCTACGTTATCTCTCCTCGATCATTCGGCGACTCGGGCTTTGTGTGTTTTTTTTTCATGTGCTACGATACAGTGAACGTCTCTAGTGTTGGCTGCAAAAGGAAAGATCAAAGAGAAAGTCAACTTTAGCGTTACGGTCGTACGAAAATGTGCACGTCGGCCCGGTGTGCACAACGATCACCCTGGTAGTAGTCGTCTCGAAAATGTGTGCGAGTCGGCTGCGGTGGGGGGGGCAAGACAATAAGACGTTTTCCTATCTCGGATTAGCAGCCGCAGTAGCGCCAACGTTTGCACCGACGTTTGGCTTGAACTTTGTGTTTGGGCAGTGCGCGTTCCGCAGAGGCTGATATGATCAACGTGACATGACGACATGTAAATAAAATAAAATAAAAAACGGGTCTAAGCCAATGATTTCTTCTGATCTCGGCCCGGAGCCGGTCAAAGCGATACGACTCGACAACTGTCGGCCCCGGCGAGCTCCTCGTTCTTGGAGGAAAACGGGATTGAAGTGACACCCTGTATCAGAGCTGCCAAACGTGCGGGACTCCCTCCTCTGATGGCGTCCCGCGAATCTTCCCAGACGCTTACATGGACGCTTATCTGATGCAGGTAGTATATGATCGTCGTTTGCAAGGGTGAGATCATGGACGATGCCGATCAAGCTAGTACTCTACCACCACGAACGAGGCGATGTCATCGAGCTGACATGATTAATGTATGTATCCTTGTGCTAAACGTCCACGGGCCCAGGATCGAGATTCATTTTTATTTATTGCCAATCCATGTGCAGGTGTAGCATGAATGAACAAACTATCGTGACGGTGGAAAGGTTCGCTCAAGCATGGACGATACCGCGAGTACTCCAGGCCGCCAACAAGAACGGCGATTGATACACGTGTAGGAAGTAAAAAAAAGTCATGACCCCTACAAGCTCTCTATGACCGATTTATCGTGACGACGACTGTTGGAACGTGAGAGCGCCAACTCAGCTATAGAAGAGCGCGGCGGAAGTATAATTAATAACTAATCTGACGCACCTGCGATCCTGAGCAGAGTGGCAGCGCCCGAGTTTCAGTCCGTCACCTGTAGATTGTTCGGCGATCAGTAGCGTTCTTTTCGAAATGGACATTTCTGACTGGCACTGTGTGGCCGTGGACGCCGAGCGCGTTGGCGGGGATATCCAGCAGTGAGTCAGTCTCCGCGGGCCAGTACCTTGGCAGGGTCAGTTCGAGTCGGGTCCAGGTTGTCCAGAATGACAATCTATCCACATGACACTCGCCGTTCGAGCTCGGACAGCTTTCAGTTTCAGCTCTCGCATCCATACCCTTCGCCTCGGTGTTCCACTGACCACATGGGATGGATTCCTCCACACGTGCCACAGTCCAGCATACGTACGTACGCCACGCCTGCTGAGTCCACGGCGGGTTAGACATGGGAGAAAGACCGTCGCTTGTCCCGTTCGGGTCCACAGGTGAATGAATTGAATTGCAGTTGGCGAAACTCAAGACTGGCGTACCCACGGATAGGGTATGCCCGTGGGTTCTCCCAAATGCATGCATCATCACGCCTTGGCACACTTCTAGGGCGTTCGCGCATCACGGTCAAGTCTCGCGACTCGAAGAAAAAAATAGAATTGCACTCCGTGTCTCATGTCTGACGCGGACGGTACACACGAATCGTTGTTTCGATGATGGCGCTATTTGAATCGCGCGTGTGACCCTCGTTACCGTTCGTTGTCAGGTAAACAAGTCATTCTTGTAAATGAAATCCAAGAACACAAATAATATTCCATCCATTCGCGCTCTATCGTACAATAAATCAATGCCATATTCTCGGTGTGAAATACCGAGCAAGTGAGAGGTGTCTATGCAAGGAGGCATGCAAGGAAGGGAGACGTATCTATCTATATGTATATGCATGTATATACAAGTGTGTGAGTGAGCAGAGGGATGAGAAAGAGGGATAATGAGCGTGGCTGTAACGTGAAAATTCAAAAGGATCGTTGTCATACAGAGGAAGCATAGCAGGGGTGTACAGAGACGTCGCGGAAGCGTCCCAATTTTTGAATCAAAGATTTGAATTTTGCAGTGAAACTATGCGGCGATCGCATGGGCACCGTGACGGCCTCTGACGCCGTCCGGGCGTTTGGGGGCCATGAGGAGCACAGACGAGGCTGAGCTGGCAATGGACGAGGAGAGAGACGGTGCGCGTGTCCAGCGGGGGGGCTGGGGCTCGTATTTCTGATAGTAAGAGGGGTGGTATTGGGGTTGTGGAGCGACAAACTCGTCTTGGGCGTCGTCGACCCAGGCTCGGGAGGAGGGGAAGATGACGGGGGTCGGGGTGTGGGAGTGGGTCGGGGTGGAATGGTCTCTGTCTGGGGAGGTCACGACCTTCTTGGTGGCGTATTTGTGACGGGAAACAGGCGGGGGGGAATGGGGAGGCGTCTTTTTAGAGGACGAGCAAGGATAAAAGGTCTTCTTCCCGTGAGGAAGCGGGGGAAAATAGTCGGTGACTTTCTCGACCACCCAGTCCTGGTGTGTGCTCCTTGTGCTGTGGGCGCGGTCACGGCTGACCCAGCAACGAACGAGGGCACCGATGTTTGCGCCAAAGGAGGCGTCTTCGTCAGGGGTTGCAACCATGGGTTCGCTGAGGAGGGAGGTGAGGGAGGTGCTCGCCTCGCTCAGGCAGGTGGTCGTGTTCGGTTGGGAATAGGTGTGGGAGTGCGCGCGTGCGGGGTGGGGTGGACGGACGTGTGCAGGGGACGAGACGCAGAGGGTGGGGAGCGGCGTGCATGCGGCGGTGCGCTCGATAAGCTTTGGGGTCGGCTGGTGGCGTGCACGGGGGGACGGGGGACGCTCCGATTGCAGAGGGGAGGAGGGGAGATCGAGAAAGGGGAGGGGGGGTGCACCTGCTGGAATGTGAGGGGGGATGGCGCAGGCCCACTGGCGGATGCGGTGTGCGCCAGACTCGGGGAGGGCGAAGGGGGGCGGGCGGACGGGGGAGGCGGCGGAGGGCTGCGCGTAGGAGAGACACGCTGGGGAGCAGTATGGACCGGAAGCAGATGGAAAGTCATCCTGTGGGTGGTGCGTGAGTGGGCATGCGGCGGTCAGTGGCAGCGGGAGACGCACAAGTTTGCGTTCGCAGGAGAGACACCAGTCGACGTCCATGGCAAAGTCGGTGACGAGGAGGACGCTGTGACGAGAAAAAAATTGGACGGGAGGTAGGGCCCCTTCCCTCCCCCCCCTTCTTATATATCCAACTGCCTTTTCCAGCCCAACCAAGATTCGGATCACAGATCGCATGCCATCCAAATGAGGACGACCCTTGTTCAATTATTTAATTTACACCTCTTTTTCATTATCGTCGATCGAGCCCAATTTTCGTAATATTTAATTTGTCGTGGAAATAATATTTATTTTCTCTTTGGGGCATACGAGTCATCCAGTCGTGACGGCGACGTCAGAACGGCGCAGCACTAACGCCCACGGGCTGGGGACCAGCTTCGCGAAGCAACGCGGCCCCTCCCCATCGCTACTGCAGCAGCCAAACAAAGTGCCTACTACATGCCATCACAGGAACGCCTCATCACAACACGTACACACAAACCACGGAACCGGCCCAATTGTCACCGACCCGCCGCTCACCTGCCGAGGCGAACCCCAACCTGAATTTGGAATCCCAGCCAGTGCACTTTGCAAGCAACCCTGGGTCATTTATCCTTTTCGACTCGTTCCTGATCCCACTCATACCCTCGATCGGCGAAACGGAGGTAAACAGCGATGCCACTACGGCATGGTCGCCTACTAGATGGCCTCTAAAATAGCGCCCCAACACGCCGCACAACTTTCCACAACCGATCTTTCACTGATTGCCAAGACAAGCGTGCGACGCGTACGAGCCATACACTCGCCCATGTCCTAGTGCATCCCCGTCAGTTACGCGTTCGACACAAGGCACCATCGCGCTTCCGAAAAACAATGGCAGATCGTCAACGGCGAGTCACAGGGGCGATCCCATACACGGCCAACAATGGCATATCGAGAACAATGCGAAACCCGCATCTGCCATACGCGCTTGCGGAGACGCTCGTCTCCCCAAGGTTCGTGAACCAGAGCAGAGAGGGGCAGCGAAATAGATCCGCCAAGGGATAATAGTGCCCACTAATATGAATGTTCTCATGAATCCCGTCACACAGGATAGTGACTTAGGAGCGACGGCGATCACCTCATCTCCGCGACGTCCCCCTCCACAGCATCCCGCAATGGGGGGAGACAATACGCATACAAAACTCCGCCCATGGCTGCCCATTGCAACCAGAACGGAAACGACTCCCTCGACTTCCCGACGGGGAGAGAAGGGAGTCGCTTTTCCTCCCTCTGCCGCGAAGCAGGGGCCAAGGGGGAGTGATTTTCGCCATCCCCTCCATCCATACACGATGACCTCATGCCGATGCGGGTCGCTGCGACCGTGTGCGTCGAGCCTCTTCGCCGCTATAATGCAGCATCGAGCTCGGACAATCAGGGTCAACGCAACGGGGATTCAAGGTTTCAACCACCACCACGAACCCAACGATACGTGTTGCGAATGAATGAATACATAAACAAAAACACTCACGTCAAGCATGTCCCCGAGTTCTGCCGCAGTCTTACCGACGCCGCGGTCTTCTTTACTGACCGTTGGAGCCTGATATCGGTCGCGACACAGACCGACCACAGTGCGCGCTAGCAAGAGCGCCAAGCGGCGCGTTGCCTCGTCATCATCGGACGGGTCGAGCACTTGCCCTTCTCCATCGGGTGTGGTGTTGTCTAATCTGTCTGCGCACCAAACGACGGGATCGCTGCAGCACCGCCGGACGCGCTTCAAGGGCCGCTCTCTCTCCGCACTCGGACTGCGGTTGCTACGTGTGCTCATCGAGGACTGTCCTGTTGATTGCAGCATAGGATGGCATGAGATCGAGGGAAGTTGCGGTATAGACGAGAAGCTCGTGCGGTCCTGGGGGCCAGTTTCAGCTGGGGGTTGACCCAAGATAACTTTTGGCTCAGAGGGCGCGGTAATGGAAGATCCTGGCTCAGTGGTAGCAGGCTGTGCGAATTCGTCTGATTCGGTGTCGTAATCCAGGTTGAGTGATAAAGGTGCCAGATGGGGCAAGGGAGGGAATGGTGATCCATGATTGCCACCACCTGGTTCCATGACCCGTTCAACGCTGTCCCCACCGTGAAGACGCTCAACGTATCCCTGAACGTTAATTAACCTTGCTTTGAATTCTGTCAACAAAGTGATAGTTTCAGGGCCCCGTTCAACCCTTTCCATCAGGTCTCCAAAAGAAGGCCCCAAATGCGACCGAGCAGCAAATAATGCGACAACGATGCAAAACAACCAAAGGTTGTGTGATATCTTCCCGTCAGAGTTGATAACCAAGTCGTGACTGATCCGAACAGACGCATCACCGGCTAGGAACGAGACAGGTCCTGTCAGCGGGCGCCGTGGATTGAATATCAGCCCATCGTCTTCTTCGTCCCATGCCGCATCCGAGCTCCATGCGCCCGCGACGTAAGCAAAAACGCGGAGCAGTCGGTTTATCCTGTTTTCCCAAGCAGGCTCGTCGCTGACAGTTCCACCCGCCCAAGCAGACTCGTCCACGATGCCCTGACCGTAGGGCTGCTGTCGTTCCTTATCGTAAATGTGGAGCACCGCCGTGATCGGTGAACTTACGCACCCTGAATCCGTTCCTGATTTCGAGCTGGCCGAACGTAGAAGCTTCCGTGACGGCATCGGCATCCTCCTCCTCCTCCAGTCCGACATACTTCCTCACTGTTGATAACGGGTCCAACACCATTCGGACGGTGTCATATTCGTTCTCGGGCAGTGTGAAGCCATATCGAGAGAGGAGCGCTGCGTTGGGCAGGGAACCATACGTATTAAACACTTCCCTGAATGGAGGGACGGGTCGCACGGTACGCATCTCAAGGTAGTCGACCACGCTAGATGTCGGTCTGCCGTCATGCGACAGTGGATGTACATTTGACACGAGTGAAGAAGGAACCGTCGTCGTACTTCCCATCTCACGATCGTGCTCACATTCGGCGAGAGAGCCGCATTCAACACAGACGTCATAGTCGCTCTGCAAGCGAGAGTCATCAATTCCCCGATTTCAAGTATTCGAAGAAAGCACCCAGTGGGCGGAGACGGTCCATCGTTCCCTTGCCCGATAGAGTGCGACTTGGAAGAGAAGGATCGGATTTCATTACTCACCTCCATTTGTACATGATTATCGTTCGTGTGGTTGAAACTGGAAAGGTCAGTCAGATTTGCACACGCTGAACGACAAACAAACAGGAAAAAAAGACTCCAAGTGGAACCTCTTTTCATTCACGACCGAGCGGGAAACAACATGTGGTGTCGTTACTCTGCACAATAAAGGGGAGCAACGGGCCACTTGCCGTCTACCCGAGTCGCAAGCGTAATAGGAACTTGTGATTCTCAATCGAATGCATAGCTTGTTCATGAAATGATCAAGCATTATTGGAGTGAGGTAGCGACCAACAAGGAAAAGTAGATGCCCGCTTTTGGGTACGGGGATCTCTTGGTGCTACGCCCCGTGTAAAATCAGGAGGGACTTACGCGTCGGCAATTGGAACCATTGCTAGTCCGTGATATGCATCCACCCAGAATGCGCGTGTCGAAACGAGCGAGTACGCGTGGCAATATCCCGGGAACGAAACCCTGGGGTTGGTATCTGAAGTGGAATCCCAAAGTTCAGTCGAGGCTGCGTGGAACGTGGGTTCCACGACATCGACGTAGTATTGACGTATTTCTTCCTGCTTGCAAGCTACGCATCAGCACTTGACGGTGAACACATGAAGAGTCAAAAAAGGCACCGATCACCAAAGAATGGAGGATGAACACAATCAAATCGTCTCCAAGTCTGCTGGATCAAGGGTCCACGGAGACTCGTAGGCTACGCAAATATAAATGGCGCCGCAGATAAGGAAAGAACGGATTGAGGAGACAACATTTGCATCAAAAAGACAGCGTGAGATATTAGGGAGACCCGATCATCATCATCCAAGAATAAAGACACGATTCAATTGATTCTGCGAAACGAAAGAACGAGGGGGTGGTGATCGAATACAATGTCAAAAACTATTGATCGGGTTCCAATCGGCCACGAGGGTAAGGTGCTTTGCTGGCGATTTGTCTGGACCGCCATCTGATATGCTGCCGTAGCTTAATTATGATGGTGCGGACACAAGGCGGGTGAAGGAACCCGACAAATCAAAAAATCCGCCGGACGTTCCCGAGTCACGATCATTGCTTAAACCGCACTGCCTGGCTGACTAGAGTTTACGCGTGTTCGCCACTGCGTGGCATACGCCCATCAGTCACCATGCATGCGCAGTTTTGCATGCCGTAGCCTACGGGAAACTGCGAGCGGAAGTCTGGCGATATGAAACTTCCAAGCCGGTGCATCACGGAAGGGTGTGCAACCAGAGTGGAAGGTGTTTGTCATAGCGGATATCTCACAACCGATGGTTGTTCCCGAAGCGCATCAAGGGGAAAAGGTAGACCGACACGTGGGCAGTTGGAAAGGGCGTGACGAGCAACGATCCACTAGACACCGAAGGAACTGCGCAAAAAAAGCAACATGAAAGCAAATGAGAAAACAAGGCTCGAAGATGTGCATAATAAAACATGGTGGAGAGAAACAAACACGGATTTATCGGACTCACCATCAGGCCTACCTGCTCCCGATCAATCTCTGTGACTTGAAGCCATTCCCTTGCATTTTGGTTATCGTGCAACCACACGCACCACGGACATTGAGAAAGGGATAGTTGTTGATATTTGTCTGCCGCAGTCGATGTGTCATTGGCGTTCCAACATCCGCGGGGTGAACAAGTGCATTTCCGAGTTTCGATGACATTGTCAAGACCCCAAAACATGGCAATGTCCACAGTTTCCCGCGGTAGACTCTGGAAGTAACCGAACCATCGTGAAAGTGTGCCGCGTAAGCTTGATAAAGCAAGTCGTATTGAAAACCATCAGAAGGAATGCAACGACAGTTGGGGTTGAAACAATCCGCGATAAGGAAAATCCCGGATTCGTGATAGGAAGATGCGAAGACCGTAGGATGGGGGCGGAGTATCAAGGGAAGTGGAGTTGGCGTTGATGTTCGCGCGTTCATCCAAGTAGGGGTTACAGAGGCGATTATTTTTAGGAATATTTGCAGCGATAGGAGATTTGGAACGCGTCAAGTGGCGTCGAGCCGACGCCAAGCAGCAAAGGTCAACATCGCGGTTAACCAACGGCTAAAGAAGAAGAAAAAGGGTTCACGCACAGTTCGCCGTAGAGCGCGAGAGCAAGGGAAAGATGTGCACCGTGACCATACGGTACGGATGCTATGTGCTGGGAGAAGAAACACGACTTGACGGATAAAACGGCGGTCTTTGGAATATACACGACTGCAAAGATAAATTAGTACACAGCGAAAGAGGGAGTCACAGTCTGAGAAAGGGGGACTCACGGGTACAAGCACATTCAATGAACTCGTCGCGTGAACAGACGGCGAATCCGCGTTCGGGCGAGTGGCGACGAGGACTGGCAGCACCGTCCTGGCTGTCGACGATATGCAACCTCGGGTCGATCTGAATGCGATTCTCCGCAGACCAAGCCAGCAACGTCGCTATCCTGCTTGGCGACATCGACTTTCTGAATCACTGACTGGCGCTGCTCCGAGGACGGGGATAACTACAAAAAAGGACTTGGCTAACTCGCTCTCACACCTCTCCCTGAGAAGCCAGCGATACCATGGACGCCCTCGGAATACGCTGGCAAGCTCTATTTAGCAGCGACAAAGAGGAGCGACAGACCGCCGTCATTAAATATATCAACTACCCCATTTCCAGAACAGGCTTACTCCTTCTTGTCCTTCTCAGTGCGTGATCCTGCAGCCTCCGCCTTTTCCGTCTTCTCCACTTTCGCCAGTTCCTTCAGCTCAATCCTGCGTGCATATTCCTGGCCACCCTGTTTCCAAAAATAAACATCAGCGGACCGTAAGATAAAATAGCATAGGATGGAACGAAGAGCGCATCGAGCAGCCTTCGCGGAACACCGGCAGTACGGGAAACGGCGTCGGCTACAAGACGCCGCGAGGAAACGTGTCCCGCGCGCCTGTGAATGAGAGGCATGGTGTCGCACCATCCAAGAAGCGAGACACCAATATAGTCGCCAAGCGGGACTTACCTGTAACCCCAGTATCGCTCCAAGAACAAGCATCATAATCGTATTTCCGGCCGACAAGATCCTCATGGCCTCGACGCGATCGTTCATGGTGTCTACCTCCGCCGGCGCTACGATCGTGCGCAAGCATGGGATTGTTACCGCCACATAGACCGATACCGCGAAGAGGTAAGCAGCTTGGGGGTCGTGAGTACAAAATATCCTCCAAAGGCTGCCAGAAGGGCTTCACCTAAGCTCGAGCCGTCAAAGAAAATAGCGCTCTCATTCCATTGGACGAGCTTTGCAACAAGGCCGGTTAGCCCAACTCCTATGAAGCCATGTAAAAGTGCCTAATAGAGTTTGTCAACCGGCTGCTTCTGGTGGGGTTGCTGATGGACCAACCTTGATAGCGGGGGGTGCATTAAAGAACGTAGCGTAAAACTGGAAGCCATCCTTGATGGTGTCTTCTGTCAACTCCTGGTACAAAATACGATAGTCGACGAAGAGACATATGAACAGCACCCCTTGCAGTACCAAGTCAGCAAGCCTGCAACTTGCACACGGAACGCAACATACCAAGGAAAAACGAGCAGGATGCAAGCACTGCGCCTTGTTTGAAGCCCATTTTTTGATTCCAAGCAACCGTGCTCGTCCGAGTCCTAGCATTCAACTTGTTCTTTCACACGTTCTCACAGCCACAGGTGTCACAAGTTGCGCTCATACATACTACTCATCCATTCCAACGTCTTCGGACTGCGCGTTACCCTTGAGGGCTTTTTGCACAACAACTTGCCATATCGCATCATTCACGCCCTTCGCCTTCCCAAGCTGTTCCTTCAATTGTTCCACTTCCGCCTCCAGCTCTGCAACCCTGCTTGTCAATGGGACTCCCAAAGGCTCCGCTTCAGTTGGCTGAACGAAAGAAAGAAGATCCCGTTGGAATTCAGATTCGGGGTAGTCGTAGTCACACCGGCCAATCTGTGGCGTCTGTCGAGATGATCTGTCGACCCCTCTTCCAACACACAGATAACAAAAATAACTCACCTCGCTCGTGATCGGCAACATCATTGATACCTCATGCAACTCTCTCGTATTCACATCTTTCATCCGGTGGAATGCTGCAACTGGCCGTACTGGCATCACATCGCGGGCATCTGTCACGCTGGCCACGTTCAGAGAAAGACTAATGTGGCCCACGAGGTCCGGAGGCTTGAGCATCGTCGCCAGGAACGATATCGACAAGCCTTTGTGTGTAGAGATCGTCCGCAAAAGTTGATGTGACGCAATGTCGTAGACGTGGATGAGCCCTGATGCTGTTCCAACCAGAAGCAGTGACCCGCTCAGTGAGATACAAAGAGCAATCACAGGCTGACCAATGTCGATGAGTCGTTTACACCCTGTTGTGCTGTCCCCATTGAAACGGATAACGTCGGATGCACCTGCGCCACCGACAGCTTCGATGAAAGGACCTGCATTGTTTTTAATTTCGCGTTCGCGAAATAGATTCACCTGGTAGATGGATCCATCGGTCGAAGAAGCGAAAAACACGCGTTCTGTAATGTCCCAGACGACGCAACGTATCGACTTTGGAAAATGGAAAGTCGTTATCAAGGATTGGGTGGCCAGATCCCATAACTAATCGTGCTATCAGCCGAAAGATCAACCAGTTTGACAGTCCGGTACCTTTACAGTATGATCAAGGGATCCAGTCAATACACGACACGTCGGAAAGGAACCTAGACCACAGACGACATCCGTCACGGGGAGGGTGTGGTCCGATAGTGTAAATTGTGGAAGAGGATGGTCATTTTGGAGATCGTCATCCACCAATCTGGAGAGAAGGCGGCGGACTTAGTTGACAGGACCCTTTTACGCCAAAAAAAACAACAACAACACGGACTTTGACACTGACCAGACGCTGACACCAGAATCTTCACTGGCAGACACCAATACCGTTCCGTCGTGGGTGAATCTTAGCACGTTCACTTGGCGATAGTGAGCATCCCAAGCATTGTAGAGGATGCCCGACGCGACCTACTGTCCAAAGGGTCATGACACTGGGCATACTGAGAGAGATAAAACGAAACGCGCCTCCCAGAGGTATATCCGTCCCTGAGCGGTACCACCGGCGCAGTATCTTGCTTTTTGATCCAATGCCAGACAAGTCAGCCTTTCCGGCAGAACTACCTTCAGGGCAATCTGGTCCTGTTCGTACGATAGTCAGTTGGTATCAGACGACCTTGGACGACTCGAGATACACGCCTTTTGAAAATTATAGACATTCAAGAGGGCCTTGTCTGATTGCGCTGCGAGCATAATTCCTCCCTGACCATCCTTGGTTTCTACGAAGGCGCTGCAATGTGGTGCAGAACTAGTTTGCTTGAAGGAGGAGAGCACGTTGCTTGTCTGGAGGTCATGCAGGACGAATGCACCCGGTCCTAAGGCTGGTCCTGGTCCTGAACCTGATGGCTGAGGTGCCGTAGCACACAATATGACCTCCTGAAGGCCCATAATAATAAGCCGGTGTGTTGCCTCGTGGGGAAGTGTCGAGCTCCACTGGCAAGATTGACTCGCTCAGCCACAGCAACAGGTCACCGTCATGCACATTGCACAACGGTCACGCACCATCTTGACTCGTCCCCTCAACCAACTTTTGCCATTCTAGCTTGCTTTGTCGACAGACCATGACCACGAATCTCTACGATATATTGGGCATTAGCCACAGTGCGACGCCGGAGGAAGGTAGGTCATGACATTTCCCAGAACCGCGTCTACAGTACTCAAACATTGTCCTAGTTCGAAGGGCCTACAGGAGAAAGGCCCTGGAGACCCATCCTGATCGCCTGCCCCAAGGTGCCTCTGCAGCCGAGAAATCCGCTTCCGAGGACTCGTTCCGCAAGGTTTGCACCACCCTCGCTGTCCAGCCATGCATTGCTCACACCGTCAGGTAAATAACGCATACGAAGTCTTGTGTGACACTCAGAACAGAGCAACATACGATGAACATGGTGTATGGCCCCCTCCGGCCCCTGCTCCCCAAAGCCCCTTTGCCAACGGCCCCTACGACCACTTCCCAGACCACTTCTTCCGCGACCCCTTCTTCCACTATCCCTTCTCCCGGGACCCCTTCTTCCGTGGCCCTCGCATGGATCCGTTTGGTGGTTTCGGATTCGGGTCACGTCCTGGCCCAAGGGGCTTCACAGACCCATTCGTCTTGTTTAACTCGATTTTTGGAGACCTTCACAGAGCGTTCGAGGTTGGTGCCTTCTTTGATGTTCCGTCCGGCCGCCGCGGTTTCGAATCGAATCAGTTTGGCGGTGGCTTTATTAACAGCGGCTTCCCTTCGATGTCGCCTTCTCCATTTGATCTCAGTGGCAGAGGCATGGGGAGTAGCAGGATACAAGTATCCAGCAATGGCGGAACCGGAGGAAGGTGGGCCACTGAGAGTTGGACGACGTCTACAGTTAATGGTGTGACCCACACCAAGTGTGTACGCAAGGACTCGGAGGTGGGCATTCGCGTTCCCCATTTTGCTCTTCCCTTGTCAGACTGATAACGACATTTGTCACATAGGGCAATGAACACGTTACCTATCGGTTCCCAGACGGGACTGAGCGTCACACGATAAACGGTATCGAACAGTCCACCTCCCAGCCTCCGAGGGCCTTACCACCCAGCGCTCCTCCTGCACCACCCGTCTCTTATCCGACCCAAGCCGCTAGCATGCCTCCTCCTCCTCCCTACTTTGAAGCGGTTGCTCAACCACCCCACCGTTCACGTTCATCGAGGCACCACGCACATCACGATGATCATTCTGGCGATAGACATGAGCACCGAGACAAGCATAGACACGAGTACTCGTCACGAGATGGGCGTGGCTATCGCGATGATGGACAAAGACATGACGGCTCGACCCGGAAGTTCTGGAGGTCCTGAGAAGGGGAAGATGGAGCGATATTGGAAATCGGTAAATTATGTTTGTTGCATTCTGCCTGTTTTATCTCGTCGTTCAAGTTCTCTACTTGACGATACCACAACCTGACAGGTCGTCTTGAGTTGTATGTCTTTGCCTTGTTCTTTCCCATGATTTGTAGCAGGACTGTTTTCCTAATTATGTAAATCCCTTCTCCGAGGATTAAACTTAGTACACTCGTACCTACTGGGCCTGAGTTACATTCTTCTAGGGCGACGCTCTTCAAAAATGATTTACAATCCTTCGAAGAACGATAGATCCTGTGCTGATAATCCACCTATCTGTCTCGGCTTCGCGGGTTGCGGTGAACCGGCATTTGTAGTCGCGGAAGGGGTAGGGGTACCCAGAGAAGAGAACGAAAGTATGGGTGCAGATGTGGAAGGCAACGGTGGCGGGAAGGGCTGTAGTTGGTTGGTTAAACCAAGTCCTTTTCCTGGACCGCCCGCGGCTCCAAAAGGCGCATGCAAGGCACCCACGGAATCCATTCCAATGCCTCTAACCACACTCAGTGGCGCGGGCAAAGCCTCCAAACCACCACCAAGAGTATCACCACCACCCAGCAAATCAAAACCCTCCTCTCCAACCATTGACTTTGGCGACATAGAGGACGATGCAGGTGGTGGAATCACCCCCACTCTCGGTTCATCCGAGTCGGGTGAGTGTGGCCACAATAACCTTCCGCGCGCTGCCGCATGGTCGACAAGGACCTGCGTACGCTGATGTTCTGCATCGCTGACAGATGGCACCGAGAACACGCTGGTCATGAGGCTGGTATGAACAGTAGGTGAGGCGAATGTCTGACTCGGGGTATGGGCATGGTGAACACGAGAGGGGTAAGTATCGATACGCAGTGGTTGCCGATGTTGAGATTGAGGTTTGGCGGGCAATGGAGGTGGTGACGGTGTGTGCTTCCTATTCTCCCTTTGCATGACCGAAGGTGGAGAAACAA
Source organism: Boletus smithii (assembly GCA_038092715.1). Lineage (NCBI taxonomy): Eukaryota > Fungi > Basidiomycota > Agaricomycetes > Boletales > Boletaceae > Boletus > Boletus smithii. The sequence continues at coordinate 78,427 of JBBPQT010000002.1, read as the reverse complement.
AATCATCAAAACTATCCAAGGATGCAGAAATAGAAGATCGCGTAGAGCATAATCGGTCTACCGATGATTGAGATGCAGGACTTAATATAGATGGTGTGGAGAACGAGCTTGGGTAGTGTGTACGCTCGTACGTACGACGGGGAGGTGGTGAGGGTGGCGAGGGGGATCGTTGAGGAGGGTATGAATCTAAAGACGGAAATTGCGCAGGAGCTGAGGGCGGGAAAGATGTAAATGCAGTGAATTCGTCGTCGGACTCGTAAGGATCACGGAAGGAAGAAGTATCACCGCTCTGCATAGTAGATGAATGGCCAGGTGTCGTTATCAAGGAGAAGGCGCTTGGTCGGGGTGTTTGTGGAGGAGAAACCGGTGGCGGGGGGAGGAGTGGAGGAATAGATAGTGGAGAAACTTTCTGCAGTGGTGAAAGTGTGAGAGAAGAATGAGGCCGTGAGTTGGGCTGAGAGCTTGATTGGAGGCTTTGCTGTATTGACGGTGTACTCGACTGTCCAAACGCGATAGTTGGCATTGCTGGATCTTTCAGAGATGAAGGAGGACCTTGTGTACGCGAAAATGAAGCTGCAGGCTTCGGTGATAGTGGGGGAGCCAGGACAGGAACATTAAGTGTTGGGCTTGCACCTTGCGCCTGGAAGGCTGTCGGTGCGTTCCCAATCGCCCTCGCACCATTCGAGGTTCCAAGCACAAGTGCCGAGGAAGAACGACTGGACAGTACTGGTTGCTTGGGAGGTGGAGGAATCGGAGGTGGCAATTTTGGCGGAAGAGGCGATGAACTGCTTGCACCTGTAAGCGTGTCCAGGGCACTATCGTTGATGTCTTCATCAGGTGGATCACTTGCGCTCGGCACGATGTCAGATAGGAACTCGAGGTCATCAGAAGTGAGTGCCAAGGCGCTGTGCTGAGAGCCTTTAGTGCGCGAAAACCGATTTAGAAAGCGCGAAACAGCCGAAGGGGGCGGTGGAGTTGCTACCACTGTGGGGTAAGAGTCTGGCGGTGGCGGTGGCGGTACAGAAGGGGTGGATGCTTTTGGAGGCGACGCGGCTCGCGAAGACGGTGGATGGGGAACAGACTTGACACTTTCTAGACTTGACCTTGCAGGAGAGCTGGCTGGCTCGGTGGGCGTCTCGGCCGGAGCGGCTTGGATTGCAGATGCTCTGCGGTTCCAAAACGACAGGAGGCCACCGGTAGCTTTCTTTGGTTTCGACTCGTCGACTGTGCTCAGACGATCTTCCTTTTCAAGGACTCTCCACCCAACGTGTGCTGTATCTGGAACGGCACCTTGCTTGGTTTTGATGGAATTTTGCCACTCTAAAGAGCCTCTTGAGGCCAACAAGCGAGAGAGGGGGCTGTTGGCCGACGCAGGCAGTTGACGTGTCAGCTTAAGTGCTTCATTCATCGCTTTTGCGGTCGCGGTCGCGGAAAACTGTACGGTGGACGGTAGTGTCGGATCAGTGGGAACTAACTGAGCGAGAAGTGCGGTGCTGGGGAGAAGGTCAAGATCATTCGCGATGTAAACCGCCAAGTGGCCTAGATTTCACGACGTACATGTCTGCAAGATCGTCGAACCCTGATCTCCAGTTGTCCTCATTGCTGGTTTCAGACGCTGGCCAAATCTCTTGTGAGACTTGATGGCAATGACGGAGAAGGGAGTCTAGCAATTCTGGGGGCTGCACTAGACTAAGGAATGAGCTGTAGTGTACGGTTGCACGAATGTCGTACCGTCGCGCGATTGAGCTTTTCTTTCTCCTGGCGAGCAGCCTCCCACTGGTCAGGTGGTTGAGTTTCCTTGGGACCAGTGTCAGAAGGGAGGGTAGTGCCCCACGCCGCGCCCCAGTCATCGTCCGGGATCTCTGGAACGCCGTCGTCGTCGTCGTCGGATAGACACGAAACTGATGCGGTGTTGGCATCGGATGTTTCAGGTGTATTGAATGAGTTATCCGAAAGACGGTGCGTCGCCCAAGGATTGTCCATCGTCGTACTTGGTCAAGTCCACCACGTGATCGGCTAGTTTGCTCTCTCATTGTCACGGTCATGGACGACAGCGACAACATCCTCGACTGGAACGAGGACCGCGTTCACCAGTGGTTCACCGCGCTCGGTTTCCCCCAGTACGAACATCAGATCAGAGGTACCCTCCCTCATCCTTTGTCAACCCCCAGCTCACCTCGTCCTGTGCAGAACACAACATTTCCGGTGACGTTCTCTGCCTGCTAGATCCAGAGACCCTCAAGGCAGTCGGTGTTGCCACCGTCGGCCAGAGGTTGGCCATCCTCAAAGCAATCTACCAGGCAAAGCTCGCATACCACATACCCATCGACTCGGACCACTACGTCCCCCCTTGTATGTCCTCCCCACCGACTGGAAACTTCATGTTGAGCCTTGCTCTGCAGCCGAAGCTCAGGAACGTGCCGTGTCTGTCGAGAAACTCAATGACCTCGTCAAGGAACAGGGTGGGTACTCGCGTGCGGTCCTCCTGTCCTCATCCTCACTGCTTCCTCGTTGTATAGCTCAGCGTGTCTCTCATCTTGAAGAGGACAACAAACGTCTAAAAGACACTGTCGAGTTGTTGCTCGAGGAATTTAGCCAAGTTCGTAATCCACAACGATCGGTACGGCCGTCCTTAATGACAATCAACAGACTCTTCACCACTCCCTCAAGCAGGATGAACACACATTAAAGCGACAACCTTCCTTCAAGTGGGCTCAGTATGTGAATCCTACAAAGTCCCCCACCAAACCAGAGATAGAGTCTCCGAATCCCTCGCCTCATCAAACAGAACACGACATTTCTCAGGTTCGGTCAACGCAGCCTCATCCAACCCAAACTGGCCCCTCTGCATCACAGAGGAACCCAGTACCCTCAATGGCCGAATCGCCTGTTTCTCAGCCATCGCCATCTACAAGAACCAATCGCCAAGAAAGTTCAGACACTCTCAAGAGTTTCAAAGTTAGCTTGGAAGACCCGACGTGGAAAGTCTTGCCGGCCGCGTTGAAGAAGTATAAGATTAATAACGACAACTGGCAAAACTATGCCATGTTTATTTGTTATGGATCACCTGGTACTCCGTACAACCCCGTCACATTGTCCTCAATCACTCATATCCAGTTTTATAGGAAATCGCATCGAGCGATGTCTTAGTTATGATGAGAAACCGTTGCTTCTCTTTCAAAAACTAAAGGATGCGAAGAAAAACCCCGTTTTCATGCTCAAACATATCAAAGACATACGTTCCCCGATCGCGGTTGCTCAACAAAAACATGCTCTACGCAAAGCTTCCATTTCATCCGAGCATGCGAACAGCACCAGTAGCACACCTAGCGTCACACCCTCTCACCCTAACAAACCTATAGCTGCCGGTCAGGGCAAAGCAATTGCCCGTCCTCCGAGGCTCGAGGTGAGTGACCTATCGGCACCAGCACCACCCCTCACAGGCACTACGCCGCAAGCTGGCTGGCCCGAGGTCATGTCACCGGTCATCGAAAATAAATCCGGTGAGGATAGTGCGAGCAGTCGCGAGATCACTTCCGCTCCGTTGGTCAATTCGGCACAGAGCTCTTCCGATTTCACCAAATCTAGAACGACAACCTCGTATGGATCAACTGAAGCAGAAAGTACGAAAAGGGAGATGCCTCCATCTATGGGTGTTTCATATGCGGTGGCGATTTACCCCTATATGGCAGAACAAGAAGACGAATTTGACGTCGTCGTGTGCGTATTCTTTCTCCTTCACGATCCCATACTTGTCTCATCCCGGCGCCAAGTGGGGATACCTTTGTCATTCTTTCTCGGGCCCGTGGCTGGTGGGTTGTGCAACGAGACCCATCGGGCTCCGGTGTTGTCGACACCGATACCTCGAAACAAGGATGGGTACCCGCAGGTTGTTTGTTGGAGACAAATGTCCCAGTCGCATCAGCAATAGCCGAAGCAACGGCGGCAGCCAAAGCATCTGGATCATCTGATGTCTCTGAAAACAAGACACCGATCTTGCCATTGAGCATTATATCAACGAGCTTCCCTGGCATTGCGTTGATGGACTACAAGAAGAAAGGAGAAGAAGAGTTGGATTTGGCCAAGGACGATGCATTGAGGGTGTTCAAGCGATACAACCATTGGTCATATGTGCGTTTCCGCTACTTGGATTGTGTTTGAGCCTAACCAGTCTTTTTGTAGGCTGTCAAGGAAGACGGTGGTGATCGTGGCTGGGTGCCCTCTTGGTTCATTGGGAAGGTGCCAACCCCAGGCGGTGCGCCCCCAACGCCAAGCACAAGCTCAACTCCGGCAATAAGCAACGGATCCTCCCTCGAAGCCGATGTCCCGAACCAAAACCAGGTCTCACCAATGTCGTCTGCATTTCCTGCGCCAATGTAGAGACTCATAACGAAGTGTACTTTCATCATCCGGTGTATCTATTTCCATGTCTCCTGCTTTCTGAACGATTTCTCTTGCGCCGATCTTTCGCATCCATCTACTATTCAAACGATGACAAGCTACCGTGTCGGTTGCATCGCAATCTTTCGTTCTTTGTTAATGCTCACATATTCAGGATACATACGTCGTTCGTTCCTTTTGCCTTGATACTGCAACAATCCACTTACGCATCTATCATGAAACGCTTTCTTCTGGGTTCAGATGGTTATGATGCAGGATGGGTCCATCTGTCATCTTCATGACAATCTCTTGCTATCGTCAATACCTTGTATCATATCAATCTAATAATCCTTACTATGGACATGTTATATGATATGACTGATGCTAATCTGTCTACTCGATGACGATAAGTGACTCGCGTTCCTGTAGATCAAATGATGGCGGATTGAACGCGCGGAAGTCGCTTTCTAGACAACCAGTGCTCTACTCATTGGTAGACTTTCAGCACCTTCATTAGCAGGGAAAGATACCACCCTGTTAGCCCAAAGACCTCCAGTCTTCTGTCATTGATTTGCGACTGTCCATGTGTATCACTTGACTCCCATGGACCGTCGTGTAGAACAAGATCCGAAACGTCAATGGCCCAGTACGGCCTTCCACCGCGGAATTCATAAGGTTTGAGCCGAGCGCGCGAGGTGAAAGCCGTAAGGGGGAGATGAAAGATGGTGGCTACCTCGGGTTGGGATATCGTCAGCGAAGTGAGGGATATAGATGGGAGCGGGGTATCAGTGTCATCCTTAAACGTATCCTGGCTTTGATGGGTGTTTTCAATTCCCAAGTCGAGCTTGGTTGGCTTGGAACGAGTGTTTGATTCGCGGTGCGAAGGGGATAGTGCGTTTCCACGCGGATAAACAAAACCCTGGATGCAGCAAGTTTTCTCAATGGGCCGATCAGTGTGGACTTGGGTAGAGGACGTACGACGTAGGGCCACACTCGGAGACCTTTGAGGCTCAGCTCGGCAGGACCAAACTGCCCTACGACCTCGATCTGACCAGGAAGAATACCCACTTCTTCGTGCGTTTCCCTCAAGGCAGCGGCCAGGAAAGACAAATCTGTCTAGCAATGTGGATGAGCACGGTCAAGGCATCCCGAACACCAACTTGGGAGGATAGATCACTACCTTGTCAACCCTCCCGCCCGGAAAGCTGACGGCCGAGTTAGGCCGAAAACTACGCAAGCACCGCGCCGCACCCACCTTACTTCACCAGCATGCGTTCTCAGCTTCCCTCTGACCTCGAGTAGCACGCCGGGCGTGTTATTCACGTTGCAGAACGGGACGAGAACGGCTGCGTGTGGTTCTGTCGGGTCCGGGGCGATGTCACCCTGGTTCGCCGCCGCCGCAAGGGCGTCTTTAAGGATTGCGAGCGAGGCGCGCGTGAACGGGGCGGTAAGTGAGATGACGGAGGAGGACGGGGCGATACTCAACGCTGCCGTTGTCGCGGTCATGAACATTCTGGACAACATATTGACATTCTGTTCGCGGGCTCGGGAGGATTAATGATTATTTTAATGTCGGACGGGTCAAAAGGAGACAAACTAGTAACCGAACCAGGACCTGATTTGGACTCAAACGGTCCTTTGAAAGTTTGGTCAACTTTACAGTAAATGGATGCCGTCGAAAAGGCCAACGCAGAACGTCAGAAAAAATGGTAGCCTTTGTCTGCTCGCGCTCGTGTGCCATCTTGACCGTCTCGGGCGTACTCCAGGATCAAAGACCAGAAAATCGGTGAGGGTACATATGCCGTTGTCTACCGAGGTCCGTCCTTTACTCGTATCGTCGCGCACCCTCTTATTCCACACCAACAGGTCGCGAGGCATCTACCTCGAGAAAGGTTGCCATCAAAAAGATAAAAGTTGGGCAATTCAAAGATGGGCTCGACATGTCTGCCATTCGCGAAGTCAAATATCTTCGTGAGCTGCACCATCAAAACATCATCGAGGTAATCCCTTTCTCTTTCCATCTTCCTTCGTACAACGCCGTATACCCACCGCCAGCTCATGGATGTATTCTCCTCGAAAACAAACCTCAATCTCGTCCTCGAGTTCCTGGATACCGACCTCGAAATAATTATCAAGGATCGTACCCTCGTCTTTTTGCCCGCAGACATCAAGTCGTGGATGGCAATGACCTTTCGTGGACTGGAGTTCTGCCATAGGAATTTCATTCTCCACCGGGTGCGTTCTATCCTTTGATCATCCTGCGTAGGGCAGTCCGGTATTCGGTGTACAACGTCGTATTGCTGACGCGAGCCCGTGACAACTGCAGGATTTGAAACCCAATAACCTGCTCATCGCCTCTGATGGGCAACTCAAGCTCGCCGACTTTGGTCTCGCAAGAGACATTGCAGACCCCGGATACAAAATGACATGTCAGGTCATCACTCGGTTCGTTCACGTCCCCACTTCACCGAGCAATCACAGAGTCTCACTTGTTCCGTGTCAGCTGGTATCGTCCCCCTGAACTCTTGTTTGGCTGTAGATACTACAGTACCGCCGTCGACATTTGGTCCGTCGGGTGTATCTTTGCAGAGTTGATGTTACGCACGCCATATCTCCCCGGCGAATCAGATATGGACCAGTTGAAGACCATCTTCCGAGCTCTCGGCACGCCGACAGAGGAAGATTGGCCAGTGAGTATTTCACTGTCCTTTGCCGCACCTTTATAACGCTGACTGTCACGACGCGCGCGCGCATACCCGATGCCGTCCCCTAGGGTCACACTAAACTCCCAGATTACGTTCCCGTAGGACAATTCCCTCGCACTCCCCTCCGTGACCTCTTCACCGCGGCTCCCGGAGATGCCCTGAACCTGTTGAGTAGATGTCTGACGTACGAGCCACGAAAACGGATCGGTGCACGAGAGGTCCGTCCTTCTCTTTTTGGGTTTCCACACAGGGTCTTTTCACCCTTCTGAACCTTACATGGTCTCGTACAGGCCCTTTACCATGCCTACTTCACGTCCCTTCCTTACCCAACACATCCGTCGAAACTCCCCAAACCTGCCTCCGCCCAGTCCCGCCCTCTCGAAGAAGTAGACGGAAATGTCGAACCATTGGCATCAGGCCCAGGTGTCAAAGCCGCTCCGCCGAACAAATTGAAACGCAAGCTCTCATCGCCGATAGACGGTTTGCGACCGTTGGCACGCAAGTTGGATTTTGGTCAAGCGCTGTGATGATCATCGACTGCTCAACCATTTATGTATCCGTGTTGTAACAGGGAGTGCAATCCCTTTGAAAGGTGTATATGTAGATATGTAATGTCAAATTTCAGTGGTATTGCGAGGATGAAGAGCTTTGGATTGAGAGCAGAACACAGGTTGGTAACAAGAATGAGGAATAAAAAAAACTCGGTAACACCAGAGTACCCAGTATAAGCTAATGTATTTTAACGAGGCGCATCACAAATGGAGCACTTATCTGCAGCGCTCGCAGGATTGGAGAGCGAACAAACAGAACATATCCATGTACCACTCTCAACCTTAGGTGGTGGTGTTAGGCCAGCTGCGGACCAGTCGAAGCCTTTCAACGGGGCGGTCGGTGGTGCTATTGCAACGGTCGGTGCAGGCGTAGGTGCAGGAGAGGGGGAAGAGGAGTTTGTCGGCACTTGCCGGGGAGTATCGCAAATTGTACACTTTTCCTTCGCATCTGCAGGGTTTTGCAGGCAGCAAACTGAACACGTCCATGTCTGTGCGGAAGTGGTGGGCGCTTTCATCCCGGCTGCGGTCCAATTAAACCCATTCATAGCACGTACTGACGCGATGGCGGGGGTGAACTCGTAGATGGGGAGGGAAGTAACAGCCAAGGAAAGCACACTGTTACGTGCCGCCGACAAGCTAGGACCGGCAGGGGAAGAAGAGATTATTCCAACAGAGAATGTATATTTAGGAAGTTCATCAACACTCATTGCAAGAGCTTCCTCCTTTGGTGATAACCTAGCTTTTGCTGAGGCCGCTGTGGTCTTAGGAATGGCAGGTGATGGTACAGGCGGAGGTGTAAAGAGCGATGAGGGCGGTAGTCCCGGTACAGCGTCCGCATTCTTGACCTCGACTTTATCGACACGGAAGCTGTACCGAAGTTTGGAAGGCTCCTTTGGCGCAGAAGTCTTCAAACCACCAAACACTGATTTGGTGACAGAGGGCGGGGACAGCGTCGCTGGCGGTGGTGGAGCTGGCTTGCCATTGATGTGGGCATTGTCGTCGGCAGGCTCAATAATTTCTGCTGGACGTACAATAGAAGGACTGGTGCCGTCGACTTCTTGGGCCTGAGGCGATGGTCTAGTAGACGGGATTTTACGCCGCTTGGAGGGGCTCTCTTCATCCTCCAGGATGAATATCGTCTCTACAACATTGAAAGTCGAGCGAATTGTATGTGAGGGGCCATTGAGTGCAGAAGCGAAAGGTTCGCTGTCCGAGACTTCTTCCCCACGAGTTGGCTTTTCTATTTCCAATGGCGGTCTCGAGCGTTTGGTACCCTGGGAATACAAAGCAAACATGAGCCAACCAGCTGGGTTCATCGGAAAGGCAACCCACCTTGGGGACGGTGGCTTCAATGACAACTTGTGCGGATATCTCCGGTTCTTGTTCCCTGGGCTTCTCAGCGGGCTTGGCGGTAGGTTTGGGTCGTTTAGTCATAGGCTTCCTCACCGGCGCCGGAGGTTTGACAGGGCTAGCAGTCTGGTACGGATTAGAGACATCTGGCTTCTTCGTGGGGGTCACCTCCTTGATGAGCTCGGTCATGAAACCAGCCGCTCGGGTGGGTCTGGAAGGCGGGGAAGCCTGTGGTGGCGAATCACTCTCCTTCCACGTTTGCCGTAAAGGAGATGGGATGGCTGGTGTGGTGGGCTTCATGACTAGCCCGCCAGTACGAAGGCGGGGTTGTGAAACGTTCGCCTTCGAAGGCGTAGCCGGCTGTGCGGGAGCGAGTGTGGAAGAAACAGTGGTTTTACCGTTCAAAAAGGTCCCAGAAGGACCGATGGCGTGATGCGAAGGGGGAATGGGAGATTCCGGCACTGAACCTGGGAAGCTGATGGTCGAGGTAGAGGGCACCGCAGGCTTTTGAGGTGTCGAGGACTCAGCCTCATCACCCACACGCCGTCGCTTCGTGTCAGTTGTCAACGGCGTCTTAGGGGGTGATAGCTTAATTCGATGTTGCTGCGGACGAGGTGCAAAACCAGGAGACTGGTATCGATTGCGGGGACGCGAACTCCCTGCGCCCTGCCATCGATACACGCCATTGGGATTCCTGGATAGGGTTTTGCGAGGTGTTTCGATACCGCTGATGCCCTGACTTTGATTGGGCGACGCGCCGCGGGAAGGTGACACGGAAAACCGAAATGGTTCGGGTTTGTCAGGAACGAGCGTTGAGCCTGCATCAACAAGGGCTTTGTGAATACATGCCGATGCAACAAGCCCCAGGCGTACCTTGTACACTTTTCTGGATGTAATCCACGATGCCAGCTGCCTCAAACTCGTTAAGAGGCTGCCCGGCTTTCTCGACCAAAAACCTCGTGACTGGCTCGAGGTTTTTGGCTAGGGAGGAATTGGAAGAGGCAGAGGCAGAGGCAGGTGAAGGTGCGTTCAAAGAAAATGGTTGGTTTGGGGATGATTGTGGAACATGACCTAAACTTGCAGTTGGACCGTTCCTTGCTGACGGCCTTTGTGAATTAGGTGACAACTAAATGAGGATTGAGCGATCTTGAACTCGAAGGAACGTAGGTCGGGTACATGCCTGTTGTTGCGGAGGTGGAGGTGGTGGTGGCAATGGTTGTGGTGGTGAAAACCGACGAGGGGGAGGACCTTGCTCGATCTCGCCGTCCGACGGACCTGAAATATCGGAATCCTCTGGTTCGCTGTTCCCTCCAAAGGGATTTAGAAAGCTGATTAGTCCGGAAAGAGTCCAAAGCTGGGGGATTGTGGTTTAGTGCGGATGCTTTGCGACGGACGGATTCACGCACTGATTTTTTCGATGGGTGGGCCTTGCTTGATTTCGAAGGTCGCGCGTATGGCGAAGAGAGGTTGTTTCTGTTGGCGCGCCGGTTATTCCGTCTGACAGCGCTCATTGTTAATAATAAATAGCGTTCAGCTCGACAGGGCGAGCAACGAAGGGGACTAGGACGAGCGCGACGACGTGCTCGAGGACGGAGTGAAGAGAGAAGATACGAGAACAACGATCACGACAGGGAATAGCGGAGTTTAGGGCCGGACTCGGAAAGACTTGGGATTTTTTCGTTTATTTTTCATTGTTCTACCCACAACACGGTCGCCATGCCTGACAAGGTCGTGAAGACGCCCTACCCGCTCATCGACGCGGACCCGCATTTCTCTCGTGTCGTTCGTTATTTCCGTCCTTCCGACTATGCAACTTGGGCTGCAGCAACTGGCGCATTTCCAGCAGCCTTGTACTTGTGGAGTATGCACCAAATTCCTTTCGATACGATGCCCTTTGTAATGTCTTCGCAGACATGGCCGACCCATTACCACCTAACATCCGCCTTCGTACAACCCTTCGCCTCGGCGGACTCATGGGCTTCATAGGCGGCTTTCTTTTTGCGTACCAGAATTCAAGCTGTAAGCATCCCCTCGGCATCCACCGGGACCTGATCTCATCAGACCCAAGTGCGTTTCTGGGGCTGGTCAGAGAATAAGCGCGAGGAGGACTTGGACCTGGCCGAGCTGAGGCGACGCGTCGCCGAAGGCAAGCCCTTGCACCCCAAGTCTTCTCAACCAGAGTGGATACAAGACGTTGCCTACCGCAACTCCGCATGGTCCCAACTCAAATTCCGTGAGTGCCCACATTGTCATACATCATGTCTTCGTTGATTTGACTCGCTTTCAGAGGCATTCCCGATGTGAGACGTCTTGTACCATGTCTGCAGTGCAATTTCCTAACAGTCTCCACAGGTTCAACTTTGTCAACCACCAACATCATGGTACGGACCCTGCCAGATACGGCGTCGGGGAAAAGGAGGTGGCTTGATAGATGTTCACACTTGAACTGTAAACTTGCGGCTAATAATTATTGGTTCATATCGAACGGCGATCTTACATGCACCAGCAACCATTCGTCGACTCCCTCGACGAACGTACAATGTTGTTACAACTGCCTCTCAATGGTTGAGCAAAAAGCTCCCCACCACTTCCATGTACCTTTCTGTCTCCTCCAACTGTGGGACATGGGCTGAGTGGGCAAATTGAATCCATCTGACTTTGGGAATATATTTGAAGTACGGTTCGACGGTTATGTCCTGTGCTTCGTCGTAACGCCCATTGAGAAGCAACGTTGGGACGTTTATCTTGTAAAGGTCATCGATAATGCTCCAAGTTTTGAGCGAACCGACGATATGGAATTCGTTTGGGCCGTTCCTAGCCGAGCAAGCAAGGTCAGGATGTAGCCCACCGAAAAAGAGAATACCCACATGGTCCCGTACACCGTCGGGTACTTTTCCATCCACTCCATGGAAGCTGTGAGGGATTGCGGCATAGGCTTCAGTCTGCATAGGAAGTGCTCGTAGAAGACCTGAGTTGCTTTGAGGTAGTCTTCGTGCGTGGTGGTACCCTCCGCCTCGTGCTTATTGAGCGCATCCTGAACTTCCTGGGGCAATTGAAGCCTCAAAAGGGTAGCTGCCTCCATCCATAACTTCATACTCGCAGGGGAATCAGCGATGATAAGCTTGTGCAATCCCTTGGGTTGCTGAGTTGCGAAGACGGAAGCGAGCATGCCTCCCCAAGACTGACCCAGCACATTGTAATCATCATGGATATCCAAGTGGTCCAATAGATTGTGGAGTTCGCCGACGAACAAGTCTGGGGTCCAGAAATCGGTATCACCGTTTTTCTCAGGGAGATGGGTGGAACGACCGTTTCCGAGCTGATCATAGAGGACGACAGGGATGGAGTAGAGGGTAGTCAGTTGGGCGATGATTTCCAGATACTCGTGGGTGCAACCTGGACCGCCGTGGAGGACGACCAGGGGCCGGATGCCAGACTTGAGGTCACCAGAGACCTTGTACCAGGTCTTGCACGGCTTGCCTGCAGCTGGCACTGCGTATGGTGCCTCTCCTTGGCCGAAATCAGGAAGATTGACAGAAGACATTGCGAGTCTGTTGTGAGTACGAGTCAAGCACAGTCTTTAACGCAGTCAAACCGCTCACCGGTTTGTTCGACGAGCGTTGTGTGGGGAAAGCTTGAAACTTGAAGCTTGAAGGGCGATGACTGGTCCGGCATCTGATAGCGAGGGTCATAAGCAATTCGCCTATTTTTTGTGCTCCAATGAGATGCAGGCCGTGACGTGAAACAGAGTCCGACGGAGTGGGACTCGAGCAGTCCGCAGCACTCTACGCGGCCCAGGATAGCACACATGATCACAAAGCAGCACAAAAAAAACATACCTTATAGATAGCCGTTACTAATGTCAGAGGTAAGTCGCAGCTGTATCAGTTGATATAGCCGAGACACCCATCATAATGGCTACGTTGTGCAGGATAGCCGCGACACTCGACGACGTATGGCTATGTAGACTCGTCGTGACAGTTGATGGAGGTAAATGTAGCGCAGCCGGGCCATTGCAAGGTGAAATGCTTAGAAACGATTGTAATTTCGTGTCGCAATATTCTCTGCAGCATTGTCGCTCTGGTGCACTTCCGACTGATTATGCTCCCATTCAACTTGCCAGATGCGACTACTGACATCTCTAGACTTCGTTTTGATCTTGCCTCGTCGATGCGCTGGGTTCGGATTGTCAACATGCTTCCCGGGTCATGTGGATGGGCTTGTGCACTCCCCTTCGTGTGAGGGTTGTACATCGAGTGGAGAACGTGGTGTTAATCTATTAACACACTAAGGACGAGACAGATGATGTGAGGTACTTGGGATCTCTACAGAAAGAGGGCTGTCTTCTTGCTCACTTCATGTTACTGTAGAGTCTACGAGGTATTCTTATCTGTATACAAGCGCTTCCTTTGGACGTTTGTACGGTGAAATGCAATAACAGACTGCAATAAACGATGTTTGCGCTCAATATTTCACTGTTGTCTGAATTTGACATAACCATCGTATCCTCTCTTTTCCTGACTCTGGACAACGCGGTGTAAAGTTGTCCGTGTACGAATGGGTCGATGCGAAGATCAAGCACGGTTCGTGCTAGCGTGAGACCTTGGCATCCGTTGAATGTTGTTGCGTATGCTAATCAAAGGAGAAATTGGCGACGGGTGACTGTCCAGTCAGAATTGAGAGGAGAGAAGGTGAACGTGCTTTGAGGGATGCAGTGGGATTGTAATTGGTGGAGTAATTGCACTTCAATGAAGCGACGATGGATGGCGACGATCCGTACTCTCGTGTTGTTGTGTACTAATCCCTTTTCGATGGAAAGATTGGGTTGCAGTGAGCAGATGGGGTGGGACGCCAGGATGATGCAGCATTGAAAGGAAGTCGAGAGTCTGTTCTGGAGCATCGGAGGGAGGTGACCAGCTTCTTTTGACCCGTCGGAACTAAAGAGATAGTCTGAAGAAATTGAGCATTTTTGTTATAAGTGACGCACGAAATTCTCCAGGAAGTGTTTCGAGGACCTTGTCGTTAAACGCATCAGCGAATATATTGCGGGGTGAGAGGAAAGCACGATTGATGCGCTCCTTAGGGCTTTCGACAACATTGGGAGCGAACAGCAAACGGAAGGTGGTAGCGACCGGTGATTGCGCAGCATAATTCATGGACGCATTCACAAGTAGCTTTACTAGCCATTGGTAGTTCGTCCCATATGATGGCAGCAGCGTGGCGAATGAGGTCTGCTCGCATGGAATTGAGAGGTACGGATGAGCGTAAATTCGTGTTGTCGTCGGTGACAGGAATTCCAAACATATGGTGCACTCAGGCTGTCCGTCCACATCCGTAAGCAATTGCAGAGAGCGCATTGCTGCCAGCGATGAGGTTGTGATCGTAGAGTGGATGCAAGGGTCTTTATGAGATACGTCTTTCCTCTCCCAGGTCGTCCCTCAATGTAGTTAGCGTCGTAATGAAATATGTCGTGATGGATGGAGTAAAATGATTGCAACTGTTCTTCATTCAGTCGTCGCTGCGTAAGGGTGCCTTTAGCAGAAAGGAGGACATGGTTTTGATGTAAGAAAGCGATTTCTTCAAAGACTTCTCTTGTCCGGTGTGCGGGATTTGGTAGGCCAAAGTCAGATAACTTCCTGCCTGATTGCGCGCGCAGGTGAGCGATGTCATCAAGCGTGCATTCAAGCGCAAGATATTCATTGCGCAAGCGTGCATGGTGGTCGATACTCATGTGATGACAAAATTGTTGCCAGAGTGGAATTGCAAGAGTGATGATTAAATAAAATAAGAAGCGCACGCGTCCGTTGAGATCCAATAGCTTCTTGTAACGCAAAGTATCCTTCGTGTTCGTCATCGAATAGGCCAAGGTGTTTTGCGGCTTGTTGAAAAGAAGGGAAAATAGCACCTTCGACGGTGCGTAGGTCAAGAAAGGAAGTGGCGGGTCGATGAAGAAGAAGGAGCGAACGTAAAAAACCTCTCCATAATTTGCCACGAGATACCCTGGGTGTTGCTTTCTTCCTCGCCACTCCGGAGTCACGGTCAGTAAGAGGTTGATAAAGGATGAATTGTTCATAGTATTCTTGCCTCTGATCGAAGAAAGTATGTCGACGACCGCGTACCATCTCTTCGTCGAAATTATGCCCTGGAAGATGTACCGCTACGGGCTCCTTTCGCGTGATGTCGTATAATGTTCGTCTGGACCCTTGTAGTGGCAGTAAAAGCTAGTTTGACTTCTCAGAAGTTCCAACTTCGGACAGATAAGCTTTGGATAGATCTGTTGATATCACGTGACTCTGAAGCATATTCGAAAGTTCAAGTCCGTTTTGTATCCGCACCTGACACCTGTCGCCTCCCTCTACTAGGAGTCTAGCCAACGAGGGACTCGCCAATGCCAGTCGGATTGACGTTATATGATGTCCTTGGGATACCAACCGATGCGACCACAGAGGATGGTTCGTCCCTCTCACTTCACTCGTTCTACTCGTGCCACTTTTCTCACCCAGCCTGCCTGCAGTGAGGAAGGCATACAAGACAAGGGTGCTCGAAACACACCCAGACAAGCTCGAACCAACAGCGAGCGACCGCGAGAGGAGAGTTGCCGAGGGCAAGTTCAGAAACGTATGACATCGTGCAGTTACGCGCTTACCTTGTGTGCTCTAGTGCTTATGCTGAACGTCTGCAGGTGTGTGAAGCTTTCCAAGTTCTGAGTGATACGACAAAGCGAAAGGTCTGCCTAACGTGCTCACTATGTGCGCAATCGTTGATGAACTTCTCCAGGCCTATGATGATCGCATACAACACGCACAGCTGAACAAGGAAGCTTGGGACGAAGAACGCGCGAGGCGGAATAAAGAGCGCGAAGAATGGGCGCGGCAGGCCAAAGAACGGAGTGAAACTCGAATAAAGGCACGAGCTGATTTGTACGATAATCTCCGCAAGATCAAGGAAAAGGAGGAGATGCACGGAAAGCTAGTGGAACAATTCTACCAAGAGCTTTGCGATCGGAATCCAGAATGGGAGATCAGGAAGCAAGAAGTTCTCAAGGTGAGCCATCGTCCTTCATTTTCAGCAGCGTTCTCGTTACATCGCCATTGTAGCGCAGAGAGATGCGAGAGAACGGTCAGTCATCCACGCGATACTCTACCCGTTAGTGGCAGTTTTTTTTTTATGGTCGTATCCTTATTTCCCTATGCCGGAGTTTTTTGTATTTCGGACTCCCTGTTGTACTATACCCCCTTGTTCTCATCGCTACCCTTTCCTTTAACTTTCCCCTGTTCATTTTGTTTGTTTCGATGTACATGGCTGTGGATCTTCTGCTTTTGTACTCGCGATACCTTCCTACTCTTCCGTTACCTTTAGATCAGCATGAGATGTGGATGGCTTAACCTTGCTCACCAAGTCACCCCACGACAAGCTTGGCTAGCCGGCTTTGAGCAATCCGTCCAACGTCCTCGACTGCCCTATCGAGTTCCTGACGCCAAACATGACTGTAGTTCTCGACAGGCGTGAAACTTTCTACAGATGGCTGGTCGGGCGATAAAGAATGCGTGATTCTGAGCTTGTCCTCCATCTCTTGCGCAATCACAGCTCGGCTTCGACCATTGACGAACGTGATGTATCGTAACCCGGGATATACGTGCTCGTAGCACGCATTCAAATGTGCGAGGCGTGCGAGGACCTCTGGAGGGGTTGGTTGTGATGTGCCTCCGCTCTGCTCTTTGGAGCTGAGGACGGAAAGATTCTTCGTCTCCCCAATCCTAGGGTGCCCTCCGACGAACTGAGCCCGAAGCGCTGGATCCCAGCTCAGAATAATGTCCATAGACCTGCCGAGGACACTCTCGGTGTCGGAAGGGCGGTATACGCGGGGCTTGTCATGTTGAGCAGCGAGCAGCTCGGGGAGTAGGTATTGTGCAAGGACATCAGAGTGTTCGAAGAGGGCAATCAAGACGTCTTTGAGCGCCTGCTCAGCGTCTTGCTCGGCGGACATCTCACACGAGTCCAGTGGTAAAAGAAAAAGAGCTTATCAGATAGAGCCCGGACCGACGGCGTTCCCCCACCTGGTCAGCAGAGAGGTCGATGTGAAGGGATATAAAATATTCCGAGAAAAATGCCCTCGGGATTCCGTCCTTTCCCTTGCAGCTCGCCATGGCATCAGCTCGCCCTTCTGTCCTACGCTGGGGTATCATCTCCACCGGCAAGATTTCCGCCGCTTTCGTCAAGGTAAGTGACCACACAACTTCAGCCTGAACAGACTGACCAACGTACCGACAGGACGCCCTCGTCGATCCTAAGACGTAGGCGAAAATGTTCTGGTTGACGCTTCCTGCTCTCTGACCTGTTCCTGTAGTCGTGACGTCCACGACGTAGTACACAAAGTGACTGCAGTTGGCTCTCGGAGCGTGCATTCAGCAGTCCAGTTCATCGCTGAACATGCAAACGGAGATCCGTCCATCAAGGCATATGGCAGCTACGCAGAGGTCTATGCAGACAGTGTAAGCAGTCATTTCCGCCTCGCAGCACGAGATCCGTAGGTTCACAAAGAGATCGCAAAGAACGTCGATGCCATCTACATTGGTCTGTGGCAATATTATTAGATGATCGCAGCACCGCTCACGGTGATGCATCAGGTACTCCTCACACGTTGCACTATGAAAATGCTTTGGATGGCATCAAAGCAAAGAAGCATATACTCTGCGAGAAGCCAGTCACATCAAATGCTGCAGAGCTCCGGTCCCTCCTCGCAGCCGCGAAAGAATACGGCGTTTTCTTCATGGAGGCCCTCTGGACAAGATTCCAGCCACTCACACTCGAGGTCAAGAAGATTGCGGAGAGCGGTGTCCTGGGAGAACCCATCGCATTAACGGCTGACTTGTCTGGCGATTTCGGACTGAGTAGTGAGTGACTGTGATTGACCGCACTCGGCTGTCAATGACACACTCGCCTCAGAACTCCCAACTACCCACCGAATTCTTGACCCTGTGCTGGGAGGTGGAGCGCTGCTCGACCTGTAAGTGGAACGATCGGCGGAAGACATGATCTATCTCACTTTTTATTGGCATTTAGTGGTCCTTACCCATTGATCTGGGTATGTCAATCACTTTCCAGTCATCACATCTGGTCTCATCGCCGTTTACAGGCCATCCTTGCGTTGTACGAGCACCCTTCTAACAAGGGAGCGAAACCCTCAAACGTCACAGGCACCATGCTCAAAACGCCGTTGACGGGTGTCGATCGCAGTACCTCTTTCATAGTCACCTTCTCGCCTGACTCACCTTCCGCTCCAAATACACTTGCAGCACAGGCAGTGTTGAGTTGCAACATCAACGTGGCTGCTTACCAAACTGGTGTTGTCATTCGCTATGAGCGCGGGACGATCGCCATTGCTGCGCCCATCTATTGCCCCAAATCATTCACTGTGCAATACTACCAGGAGGACAAGCCGGAGACGGTTGTGAAAGAAGAGACAAAAAGGTTCGAATACGTCGGGGTTGGGTGGCACTTCGAGGCAGATGAAGTTGCGCGGTGCGTGAGAGATGGGAAGGCGCAGAGCGACCTTTGGGGTCATGACAAGAGCTTGTTGGAAATGGAAATCTTTGACGAGGTAAGACATCGAGTATGAATGATTTTCGTCGACTTGATTGCATCTGTGGTCATAGGTCAGACGCCAAGGGGGTTACAAATTCCCTCCTGGAGTTGAGAAGGTCCAATGAGCTGTCCGAGTCAGTCAACTGTGCGGTGCGTTGGTCTAGCGACTCGCCTGTGTCCGGAGAATGCATGGACACTGTACAATAGTTTTGTACCTGGAAAATTGACACACTTTCTGTGACACCCAAGAGAACACACCAGATGTTTTGGTGACCGTCGATAAGATCTAAATGGTGGCGACTCGAGATTTGCACTATTTGTCGCCACTTGCAGAGTACCACTACAAACATATCGACATATCGACATAATGGTCGACAAGTTGAACGTCTCGTTGGAGCCGCACCTCCGAGATGCATTGATAGCTCTTCTGCGGATTCTGCCAGAAGAAACCTCTCAGCAACTGACCCCGCGCTTGTCACCTGCAATGAATGCGACAGTTGTACCAGTCATCCCATACGAGCTCATCCTCAAGATATCAAGGTGGTGCCAGACTACAAATGGCAAGGCGGCCTTGCAAGCTTGTTCACCACCCCTCGACCCACAGTCCTATACGATGATCTCGTTGCTTGCTGGTACCCGCACCTCGCCCGAAAAGCATTTCCCTCCTTACACAGCCAAAGACCCCGAAGAGGAACAACGTTTGCAGACCATGGATAGAAAAGCCATCGCTACTTTGGTCAACGCTGTCCTGAGCGTCGTCGGAACTGGGGTTGCGACTTGGTGGGCGAGCGAACACACGGGGATGCAACTTGAATGGGTATGCGGACTATCCTATTCCCGCTTGGTTCGTCAGGTTTAACACAGTTGTCAATAGCGAGCGCTGTCGGCTGTATGTGCGGCGCTAGTCGTCGCCTTCACCGAGATCGTACTTTATATGATTTGGGACTCTCGACGGATATCACGGCCGCGCCAGCCCGCCCGCAACCATGTCTTGGTTCGACACAGTGATACTGTGGAAAGCAGTGGTGACTCCGACATTGTTCCTCAAGCGTCGAGCACAGCTATGGGAGACACGAACCTCCGCCATCGGACTACTACGTCAACGACGGAATCCGCCATTCAATAATGTTCCTTCATCCTTGCACATTCCATTATTTACCAACTCTTCTAGAATTGAAGGACTGGAATAGTACGAATTTGCGGCAAATTATTTCCTGTACGGTGGAAACGATGGAATTTGTTTCATTTCATTCCAGGTTTCTAGAAAGGCAAGCAAAAATCGCGCGGTTGGAAGTACCCCACCCCAGCGGCCGAGCTAGGCCGTGACCCTGAGCCAGTCCCTGTTCAACGTTCAACGTTCAGCCATCTACGTGTCAGGCTAGAATCACACCCATTTCCAATGATGCACCCATCGAGCTGAAGTAAGGGAATTCAAATTTTATTGTTTGTATCAGACACGGGTCTGTAACCTGTTCCCTCCTCATCCCTTCTTTCCCTTCTTTTTCTTGTTGACAGGTACGGAAGGAGGTGGCAGCTCAACAGAACCTCCGGCTGCCTCAGCTTCAGTACCTTCGCCTTGTTCGATCTTCGTGCGTGCTTCCAAGAAGAACATGACATCTCTGAGTTGATCTTGTAGTTCGGATATCTTCACGTCGTGCTCGTGCCTTTGCTTTTCTGAGAGTTCCACCTTCTCCTTCATCTTTCCTAAATTCTTTAGCAAACCCTCACTGACAGCCTTTTCTTCCTTGAGCTCTTTCTCGAATTTTCGAGCGAGCTCAGCAGCTTTATCCGCCCTCTTCTCCACCTTTTGCTTTTCCCGATATATCGCCTCCAGTCTCTCCTCTTCTTCGCGGCGGCGCAGCTGTTCCTGTGCTGATGCTCCGGCCCTTCCTTCTTCCACTTCACGGCCAAGTTTTTGTACCATGCTCTGCAGCTCCTTAACCTGTGTCTTTAAGTGTGTAATCTGTTCCTCATAAAAAGACCTCTGGGAATCGAGTTGAGATGTGAGCAAATATGAATATTCAATGCCAATAGCTTCTATTTTTTCCGCGCTAAGAGCATCGGCGTGACTCGGTCCCAGTGCATCATCATCCCTGGAGTTCGTGCCCATGGAAGACGAGGCAGAGGGCAGCTCAACCAACTTCCCATCTGCCTTGTTTTGGATCAGTCGGTGGACATACCCATCACCGGCATAGTCCCAAACACGTTGGGTCTCCAATTCAAGGGCATAAAGATGTGTTGTGCTTTGATAATGGGCGTGGGCGTGGGCACGACCGTAGCGACCGCAGCCAATATTCCCGCAAATGAGACATATCCAAAGATTTGTTGTGGACAGGCAATCGGCACAAGTTGAGATGGACGGCGTGGCTGCATTCGCGAACGGAATGATACGCGAACGCGATGTCGTGGGATGAGAGGACAGCAGGGTCTGAGAGTACCGACAGACAGGACACCTATAGATAAATTGTGGATTGAATTGAAAAAAAAAACCGTGTTGGAGATGGTGGACGAACCGGCTATCTCCCCATTTGCTGAGGCACATGCAGTGAAATGTGTGAGAGCAAGGAACGGTGATCAGACCTGTGACCGCAGCATCCATTCTTTCGAGGCACACCGGACATGTTGGAAGTTCGTACGCTAGGGACTGTGGAGAGCTCAAACGATATATCGCTGCAGACACAGTGTCGTTCGTATCAATTTCCACAGATAAGACGCGTACAACATGACATGTCTCAGGCTAGGAACAGGCTTGAGATGGTTCTACACACAGGCATTTGCAAAGTACTTACGTCCATCGAATTGAATGGCTTGCCATTATAAGCCTCTACAAATTCCGTCGCTTCTTCCGACCGTCGAAATCTGATGAGAGCCATTGAACGATTGGGAATAGAGTCCCTACAAGGAATATTCTGAGAGGTCACTATAAGCCGGAAGCGAGAACACAAGAAGGACACTGACCGAACCAGCCGAAGATGGGCCATTCCTTCCGCAGCCGGCGCCACGAATGCAAGAAAATCCGAGGGTGTCATCCACGACGGAACAGCGAGAACGCCTAGAGTGACACCATGGTCGAGATTCACTTCTCTTTCCGAGGGCAAAGACGCCAGCTTGTCGGCATCTGGTTGTTTATCACAGTCACGGTAAACATGCACAACCCCTTCCGGCAAGTTGGTGGAGCCAAACTTGGTGCGGGAGTGTGGAACAAAAGTTGCAGTAGCAGGCCCTATCAGCAAAACATTCTAAACTTTGTCAGGATCATTACTGATGACGCGTACCCCTAACATTCTCATTCGTTTTACCAGCATAGACAGACATATTCTCGAAATCGATCCAATCCAACCGGATGGGGCCAAATCTATAGTCTTTATGGGCAGGATTGAAGGTCGCGTTTCTTCTCGAGGTTGGCTTCGCAGACTGAGATGGTAGATGCTCGAATGCTGATTTCGGTAAGAAGGTATCGACAACGGGGGGATGTGACTGAGATATCTCTGTTTTTCTCTGTACGATGATTCGTACGTGATAGCCACGCATTATGTTTTGGAGTGGTGTAGAGCGGCAGGGGCTAACAGCCTATCGCGGAAATGTTTGTTCTTGATATCCTAATCACAAGGCTTTGACCTGGACAATGATGGATCAGGGTGGATTTACTGCCAATGCAAACTTTTGCAGATTTTGTGACGCATTTCTCACTGGGAAGGGTAGGGATGGTGTCACCATGGTCACCACGACCATGGACGAGTTGGATAGTATTGCCAAAGATCTCGCTCTGGACGAGAGTCTCAGGCATGTGCCCCCATACTCATGGTCAAGCCGCTAATTTATGAACAGGGTACAAATGGGCACCGGTAACCCATCGATATGGCCCAGCCTCCGCCAGGCATGGGATACACTGGCTAGACAAGTCACGTCTGACGAGGGCGATGCGCCAACTCCATGTCTCGTAACGAGCTTCGCGAGGTTCACCAGAAACCTTGTCGCAGCTGTACCAAGCAACCAGCAGAACGCATTGTGAGCTCAGAAATCCGTTTCCCATGACAGTAAGACCGATTCAAAGTCCAAAGTATGAGCGAGCCTTCTTTGCGGCGCATCCTCCACGTTTACAGTTCCTGGACAGCAACACAGGATCCACAATGTGAGCGGAACTTCTTCGTAGAAATGTAGCGTCCAATTCATTTATATCCCGTACAGCATATGCGGCCACACGTATGTTGGTCCAGACGCTCTCAAACATGGTAACCTCAAACGATGACCTCATGGCCCGTCTATGGGAGACTTACTTGAACCTGCCGGAGGAACAGGTCGTGTTCGTGTGAGCGCTGAGCTGTGTGGGACTGCTGTGCAGCTTTCTCCCCTAACCACCTGAAGTCGACTTTTGGGTTCACCAGATGCTCGAACAATCTTATCGCTCCTTGTGCTTTTGGTCAATTGCGTACACGAAAGCAACCATCGGCGGTACGCAATTTGTGGCGTTACTTTTCTTGGTCTTACCCTGCCATAAAAAAGGGAATTACTTGTTGAGACGCAAGTTGGTACTAGGTTATGCATCGCACTCCTGGATCGTATGGTAGCTCTACATGACGCAGAAGAATCTAGTGACGGGGGGGAAGCGTTTGATTATATGTGAACTCGGTATGCTCGTCACCCTGAACTACATACTGAGTGACTTTTCCAGGTACCATTTGTTTGCACACTTATTCGGCGGCGGATTTGCTCCAAAGTTGTATACGAACTTAAAAGTGTACGTTCTCTTCCTGCCTTCTTGAGCAATGATTGATACATAGTACTGCAAGTCCGGATGAAATTATTGCACCCCACCAAACCACACTACTCAAGCTATTAGACTCGTATCTCCACTCCTCACACTCGTCGACAGCACTCGTGGGGATGTGCCCTATGCTAACAGCATGCTTTTTCGAACTCTGCACGTTTTCCATCCAGGCAGTCAGGAACTCGATTGGGGCAGATAATGTGGCTGGAATTGATGGCAATTTGTCAGGCCATGGTGCCTTCGATCTCCTCCTACCAAAAGCGTGCGAGGCACTTGTCCTCGTGACCCAATGCCTTGTCAGCGCTATGCTTGAGTTCGAAGGAAATCGCATCGGAAAGTACTCAAAAGATGAGCTGTTGCTACTCATTCGAGGTGCAGTTTCACCACCTGGTCAAGATATAGCAGTATGCGCCATAGGTGAGTCCGATATCAAACATCAGATCACAGCGCGGCTGGACTGGGGTACTGCAACAGAATTGCTGCGGCTCCTGGATATTTTCCTCCCGCGGATTAATTTCGGGAAACCAGTCGCATCTTCCGAGGCAATCCAGAGTATTCCAAGGGCCACAGATACAACGGGGTTCTCATATATGAAACGTGATATCGTGCGTCTACTGGGCGTTTTGTGCCACAAAGACAGAAAGATGCAAGATTCTATTCGCAACTGTGAAGGTATCAATGTGATCATGAACATGTGTGTCGTGGATGAACGCAATCCCTGTACGTCGCCCAATTTTCCATGCGGTTCGTTCCAGAATAACGCGATGGTTAGATCTGCGTGAACATGCTATATTCACACTTCACAATCTCCTGGAAGATAACGAGGAGAATCAAAACGTGGTGAACAATATCCAGCCTTCTGAAAGGTGGGATCAAGATGGAATGTTGCAGAGGTAACAGTGGTGTACGTAAATATTAATGGCGCCTACAAGACGAGGAAGAAAGAACACAAGTGCTCTACTCGCCGTCTTCATCCTCTTCAAAGGTTAACGTTCTCTTTGTCTTTCGTGTACCCGAACCAGCTTTGCGCACCCTATGCTCTTCCTCTTCCTCCTCACTCTCCACATCCATATCACGGCTATCATCGCCACCGGAGTCGTGATTCTTTCTTTTCCGCTCTTCCTCCTGCTGTTGATCGATTTTTGCATCCAAGCGATCCAAAGGATCTTCTTCCTCTTCTTCACGACGACGTCGCTTTTTGCCCGAACCTTCCCCAAACCCGCCTTCCTCGTCCGACTCATCAGCGACAACGAAATCGTCCTCCTGATACTCCCCACCCTTGCGCGCCTCTGCTTTTCGTTTGGCAGCACGCGCGTCATCTTCATCCTCGGAGCCTTCGTACTCCGGTTCTTCATCATCTGTCCAAACATCATGACCTGAACGTTTCCTTTGGCTAGAACTCCGTTTTCTGCGCGCTCCGAATCCTGTATCATCTATTTTCTTTTTGGATTTCCTGGCAGAAAGTTTCAGTAGCTCCTGCTTTTCTCGTTCAGGGTCCACAGTGGGTTCAGGGGCCATGCGTAATCGCGCAACTTTGCTATGCTTTTGACCTACTGCGCGGACTAGCATACGATGCGTTTCAGACTGCATACCAGTCGGTCGCAAGGTCATGTAACCGGTGATGACGGCTTCTGCCTGAAGGACCTCCGACCTCTTGTGCTGTGCAACAAGATACGTCAAACCTTGAGGTTTCAAACTGGGTGGCTGAGATGCAGATGAAGTACTCTGAGAAGCTGATTGTGAACCTCCGATCGACTGACGAATAACACCGCCAGAAGTGTCGACAGTCTGGTTGATGTCAAAGAGCTCTTTGCCTAGCCGGAGACTCAATGAACCATCAGACCAACGAATGATCCGACTGTTTGATTGGCGTCCCTGCATTCTACGTAAAAAAGAATGTTGATGTGAGTAGATAGCCACTCACATCCTGGCCAAATTCGTCCTTGATCCACCTCCATCGCACGGTATTTTCTACCTTGAGCTTTATGGACATGCTTTTCTCGCGAATGCTCTCGTTTGGGTGGGAATCTTCTTCATCCTGTTCCGGGCCCACATAGGTGTCAGGATGAAATGGCTTTGAGTCCACCTTAACGAAGTTAGGCACGCGAATCACCCAGTGCTAGGACAGCGGTGAATGCTATGTCATGTGATGGAGCTGTGTATTTTACATCACCGTCAGAGGTCCTCGGGATTGGAATATTCGGTATGGAAACACGGGCCTCCTGGATCTCTGCAGCCACGGGGGCCGGTTCGTCGTCTTCCATGTATTCCAACGCCCTTCGATGGTTTTTTTCCGCTTGCGAAAGATCATCAGAATCGTACCCCGATCCCGCAGGTGTAACGGCTAGGCTACTGTATACGCGTACTATGAGCATGAGAGATTGTATTACGAGACAACATGAAAGCGCACGTTTCGGATTTGACCTGTTTGGACTCGTCTCCTTCTGCCTCTTGTCCAAAAAGGTCGTCCATGGCCGCGTCCCCGCCATCCCGGTGCATCATAGCTTGTCCCAGGATGGGGTTCGGTTCCTCTTTGACCTCTGGCTCATTGCCCGAGGTTTCCATGTCAACATCCTGGTCGTGAGTAACAGAGGACAGAGCAGAGGGGTAGCTCCGGTTGTAGCGCACGGGTTCCTCGAGCGCACCTGCAAGTGAGGACATGATTGGAACAACGGAAGAGACTAATCCCACCAAACACCCAAATTTGGCAGTGCGTACTCGTACATGAATGTTGTGTGCATACTCCAACATACGGACTCGTGTACATTAATTTTACTTCGAAAGTCTTTCGCAAGTTCCCACTGCTACCTTCTCCTTTTTATAACTGACGTAGCGCAGGTTTGCCTAGTGCTATACATACATCGAGTTCCGAGCACCGGTTGCTCGTTCGGGGGTGGCTGTCCTTTTCTAGAATGACAATTTAGAACACCCGCCGCCCAAGGCTAGTACTTCTCCTAGATGACCGACATGTGCTCAAAACCTCAGAGTCGCTATACTAGTTGGCATGCGGCCAAGATCCAGCAGTACGAGGTCTGTCGTAACCTAGGTCTGGCCCTCGGGTTGTCCCTGAGCGCTTGAGCCCCTTGCGAGCGTTCAACACACACTTCGCGCGCCGCAATCGCTGCATCACAGCAATATGCTGTGGATCATGCATCAGTGTCTGCACCAACGATTGCATATATAAAACCGTGCCCGACTGAGTTGCATCCATCATCCATCTCCGTCGGTTATCCATCATGAATGGGGATCTGGGCCACTGGCCAGAGTCATATTCTAGTCTTTACAGCCCGATGGGTAATGAAAACCACCATGTGGAGTCTGGAGACATTGGATACGACACAGTATATTCCACCCATCTTCTCGCCGATTCCGCAGACATAGATGGTTTCCTCCACTTTGTGAGCACTATGGCTTTCATCCAGGCGTAGCGATCGCTGAGTCATGTAGATGCCCACCGATTTTCTTCATGCGGCTCCTTTCAGTGATACGTCTTATGCCCATAATTCCCTATATCATACTCCTCCGGGAAATACGTCAACCACCCAACGGCAACAACCTAACCCACAGCTTTATATTAATACCCAACTGAACCCCTACCAAATCAATGATTCAGAGAGTTCCACAGCATCAAGCACTTCTCTCTCCAAAGTATTAGCAACACCCTCCCAATTGTACCCCGGTTTGCAGCCATCCGTCCACATTTCCTCTCCCCAGTCAGCTCCCGCAGAAAGGGGAACGATGATGTTGGTACGTGTGCGAGATATTTGGAATTATCGCTTTTAATTTTTTCTGGTTTATAGGATTTCGAGATGATATCACCTCTCCTAGCGTCACCCATGTCACATTACTCGTCAAAGTTTGAAGGGGATAATATGTTTGATCCCCCTATATCCCCCCTCCCCATAGAACCCGTAACTTTTTTTTGTCTGATGCTATAGACAACAATTAATATTGGCGTTAGGACGTAGTGACGCAGGTGCCGATGCCTCACATCCTTGAATGGAAGAGGGTAATTGAGTACTGTGGGACGAATGATTTCGTCCCTCAGGCGGTTTATCAACCGTATACCGAAGCTGACAGGAAACGATACATTCGAGACGTGGAGTTGCAAGAAACCATCTTCTTCCAATCGAATGATTCATCCGAATTGGGCATATCCCTCGATGACGCCCTCAAACAGAAACTTAGGCCCCTGAAAGACAAAGACGATCGTATGTTTGTTGGCTGTGGACCTTCCGTGTCAATCCGCGTCCAGGCACGTAAGCTACCCAGACACTTTGTCAGCTCATTAACATGGTCCTCCAGTGGCCTGGCTACCCGCCGTGGTCAAAACAGATTCCGACAATGGACTTCAAGAATCCAAAGGGTCATATTACCAGAGCTAAGCTTGCGAAAAATATCGCCACTTGTATTCGTCGCTTTGCAGAAGTGGGTAAAATCCAATGATTGTACATCCGGTTTTCGTTGACGTTAGGTTTAGTGTATGCAGAACAAACCTATGGAGGCGGAATCTGATAGAAAATGGAAAATTGGAAACCGACATATCAGCGTAGAGCATCTTATCTTGGTGTCCCTCCACCACGTATCGAAAGGAAGTTGGCAGCCTCAACTTCGCTTTCGCAGTCCATTCCCCACGTTTTCTTACCAGTGGGACGAGTCTTTCCCATCAGTTCCTCCTTCATGATTACGCTTTATTGAACAATTACTGGAAGTTTAAACGCCGTTTACTTATGTACAATTGCCAGTGACTCGACCCAATTCCCTGGAAGTAGAACATACTACAGTTTCGGCAGTTCGTTTCGGCCAGGTAGCGGCCTGTCCTCTCTTTTCTTGTGTCGGTCCACTGTCTCTGGTCTTCAGTAGTGGAAATGAACATGGTCCAAAGCTTGTTTGTTATGGCGAACGTTATCATGATGTCAACGCCGTCTGCCACTGACTCTGTGGTACGTTGATTCAAAAACTCTCCTGGCTGGGATACTACGTACTTCGCCCCTTCTTGGATCGAAACCTACATGGAGAGCACGATAATAGTACCTTGAATGCAACAAACCGACACGCGTTACGTCACACTACGGCCCCTCCACCTCGGAATCTCTCTCATTCAATATGGTCACGATAGAGTCCAAGTCTCCCCGAGTCCGGGAATAATATTTCCGACCCATTTTTCATACGACCACCGTGACGCTTGCCAACACCAATTGGAGCCAGCATGCATAATCCCAAGAGGGACATATGCTCAAGCCTTGCCAGTGGTGACAGTACAACCTACAGCATGTGGTGTCATCCAGTATGCATGTTGACAAACTCACTGAGCACTGGGTTTCCAGACTCTACAGTAATTACAATCCACAGCTTTCGCTAGCCAACAGATAGTTGGACCATCACCAGTGGATCTCGTGTCCTATATGCCGCTATCTTGAAAAAAAACCAAAGCAAAAAAACCCAGACTGTCGATTTTGGACGTAGGCTAACATTGATTTTCACTTCCGGTATCGGTGCGAAGATAACCGGTTACCTTCGAGCCGGCAAGACTTGAAAGCAATGGCACTAAACCATAGTATGTGATCGGTGAGTGACTACATGGTTCTCTTCTGAAGCAGTCTTTGAAGCCAGTTATTGGAGAGACTTGGTGCCCATCATCTCTCTGACAATAGCTTGTTCATGTTCGCTTCTGACGCCGCTTTCTGGCGTAGGATATCCTGTGTGACGCCAAGTTCTGTTGGAATACTCTTCCGGCCATGGCATGATCATACGCATGGATCTCAGAATATGAATACCGCCAAGCTGTGGTCGGACTCTTACGAATATCTGCCAATGAACAGTACAGCTCGGGTCCAGTTGGCAGTAACTGTGTTACTAGGTGTAGTCACACGTATTGATCACACGGTACTTATTGAATCGAACCTTTCCTGTAGAACCGCGAATGGTCCAAGGTATCCCTAAATATCGGTTACCAACGATTAGTATCGACCAGTCACCATCCACATGATGTACCCTGAAGTGGGTATTTACCAAATTCTCAAGTTCATCGAACGTCGAATTGGAACGACGGGTCACCTTCTGGCCAAGTATGTCACGCAGAACCCCCATGCACTTGAAATGAAATATGTTTCCCAATTTCTGAGTTACGGCTCCTGCGCCCAGTATCATTGTTTTGCATGACTGAACTGAAGATGGGTGCCAGTGAGTGCCTTTCCAGGGTATGACGCAGATATAAAGGTTTGTGATAATTTTGCTTCCTCCTCCCACCTCTCTTCCACCTCCTTGTCTTTCATTACGACTCTTTCCTATGTGTGATAGCACGCCAGATGTTGTACATCCACCAATTTTTAATGGGGTGCAGGACTACCCCCTCTCTGATCCCAACCCTGAGCTATTCCCTGAGATAACAGCGTTAGCGCAATGTTTCCAGGTACGTCCCATGAAATTCCTCTTGATCAACACTGATTCATCCGTAGCCTCAGAATCCGTACCCATCGAGCAACTGCTTCTGTGGGACATATCACCGACCATTCCCTGATCCATCAGACACTCGTACTAGTATTTGGGCAATTCCTGGTAATAGTGGCATCCAGAATATCACTACCCAATGGCCCGCGCCGACCATGCCCCAGATCGAGCCACCAGGGACTGAGGTTATCCGCAACAAAACTCATCCTGTGAACCACTCACTTCAGCCCTTTTCCACCTTGCGTTATCAACCAAGAGTTTCCCTACACCGCAGCCTGATTTCACCAGCAAGACTCGATACATCTCTAGAAAGCATTTCGGAATCACCGTCACAAGTGAGCAGGTTCATTTTATCCAAAATGGTTGATCACTTACAACGTTGTAGGCGGTTAGTCAAAGCCCCTCCCAGGAGTGTTACAACTTGTGGAAGAAAATTCTCGTGGACGCTATCGTCGTCAGTGGATCGGACAAATTCGTACCGCAAACATTGTACAAACCCTTGACGGAGGCAGACAAGGAACGGTACCTTGAGCGAGTCTCTCTCTCACCGCCGATCGTTTTTATGACAAAGGAGCCGCTCGAGTGGGGAATTCCACTCGAAGACGTCCGTAACGGGAAGATGCAGCGTCTCGTGGACAAAGACGTCCCCGTCTTGCAGGATTGTGGACCGTCAGTATCCATCAGGATAAACGTGAGTAGGCACTGAGCAACCGTCCAGTGCAACATGGCTGACGACCATTGCTGACCAGTGGCCTGGATATTCCTCATTCAAACGTCAAATCTCTTCGCGAAATTGGCGTAAGATGAAGGGTCCAATCACGAAAGAAAAGCTCGCACAAAGCTTAGCGAAAACTACTGGCCAATTCATCGAGGTATGCTAGTCTCGTATAGACGTACAAACCAGGGTTTAACTTTTTGACGAATTTCTAGAAAATGTCGCACAAACCGTTAGAAGTCGGTGCTGAGAAGATTTGGAGAGTGGGGATACAGCATATCAAGGTGGAAGACTTGATTCTAGTCAGCCTTCACCACGTTAGCAAGGGAAGCTGGCAACCACAATTCCGTCTACGGCGTGACCTAGCATGAGCACGCCTTAGACTACAAACCGTGCCTTTAGTTTAAACTTACAGAAGGCCACTAATTTTACCATCATTGCTTTTCCAAGACTGCGAGCGAAGCTGAATCTGTTGAAAGATGAGCCCACTCTCAGTGTTCATACGCAATAGACAGTGGAGAGGGATTCACACACCAATCAATATATCTATCATCGTAGTGGTTTTACCCATTATCTTCTCAACCGCGGTAAAATAGATACACGCCGCAATGGCACATTTTTGACGGTCGAAATCTACATTTGCGTAGTGTATTCTCTGCGAGATTTCGGCGTGAGGTCCGAAAAGCCATAAATAAGATATTGTTTCTTGGATTTGGCCGGGCCGCTTAAGAGCTCCTGCTGCTGACTTTCCACGAAAGACTATGAAAATACCGTTAAGCATTAAGAAGGCGGCGTCAAGGTCACTTGACGACCATGTTTGATATAATGACGGGTGTTGTGTTAGATGTCATGCTGGTCACAGTGCCACGGCCGACAACAGCATGGATAAGAACAAGGACCTTTTCGTGTTCGATATCCTAATGCAGGTGTCCCATTCAAATCGTGAGTGTGCGAACACCCCGACATTGTCCTCTCATCGATCGAGGAACAATAGCACTCTTCAGCAGGTCAGCCATAAAACCTCAAGACATCTCGGACGAGCTAGACTATCATCACGTTCTCGCCGCTCTCAGGTCGCTCCGATACCCATTTTATTCTGCTGTATCAATTATCTAGACCTTTACTGTATCAATTATCTCTTCCTCTATCATGAACCACGGCACAGTCGCTATCGCCATCGTTCAACACCAGGTGATGATTATCCAAGGTGAGATAGCGACGTCCACAAGTTACATCGTTTCCTGATCAGCCTCTTCAAGCTGCACGGTCCCACAATCGCCGTGATCACTGGTTGGACGTGTACACATACACCCCGTTCGGCGAACGTCTCTTTCTGGCGTCGTCAGTGCCGCAAGCACGCATCGCACCGTCTGACTTGCTCGTCATCTTTCCTTTTCGTACCCCTACCTCAGACATGATCGAACTTCCTGCGCAAGCCTATAAGGAGTACCTCGAGCTGAGTGCAAGACACCAGCTCAAACACGAGAATATGTGGCGTCATTGGAAAGCCAGATTGCATTAAGCGTCGAAACTCCATTTTTGAACGGCTGATGGTGTAGAAGAAAAGTTCGTTTCGATCATCACTTCAGGCCTGGGTGTTGCGGCTTTCTTTATGCGTTATGCTCCATGTTATATGCAATGGTTATGAATACCCACTGTAGCATTAGATCTACCCTCCTACTTGTATCTTTACTTACGTTCTGTATCGAATAGATTCCCTTTGCTTGTCTCTTGTACTTACGAGCCTTATCTCATCAGAGCACTTTGAATGTGTTGGGGCCTGTCGCGTCGTGTGCTGCAAACAGCGCTCAGATATTATGAGGATATACAGGACAACAAGATGGAAACACTGGATAATAGAATAAGTTACTCCTCATGCAGCTGGTGTAGCATTCGGGTCTCTGAAGACCTAAAATGTGAAAGTCAGCCTCGCAAATTGGAGAGTATGTAGCGTGAGCTGGGTAAACACACCTTCAAGCTCCATATGTCTGCAATCCTATCCGCTCCCTGCGATTCTGACGACACCTCACCACCACCCTCGTCATCAGGGACACTACTCGATGACCCTTGCAGCTTCAATCCTTGTTCGTTTGCTAAATGTAGCAAACAAATGAAGCAGAAGCTTGTACTAATCTCCTCCATCTTGTCTTTCGGATACGACCTTTGGAGGCCTGATATCACTTGACTAAACTGCCGTCCCTCTGAGGGATCAGTCACGGATTGATCATCGACATCCTGCAAAGGGTTTAGCTAAGATCGGGTAGGGTATCATGGGAGAAAACTGTCACCATCTCTTCGTCTTCTTGCTCTTCCTTCCAAGCCACTTTGATATCCAACCCTTTCCAGATATTTTCCTTCAGTTTCCGGACATCCACACGCTTTGCGCGCTTAGCATAACTGACAGACTCGGGTCGGACACGACGGGTCATGCTTTGCGTTGCTGCTAAGAGGTCCTGTTCTCCAGCGTCTTCCGGCACAACCCCATCGCCGTCTCCATCGCCCTCATACAAGTCGTCGAATGCCGGACCGTCATCATCGTCATTGAAAAACTGTGTATTAAACGGCACTGGTACATCGCCGCCTGAGATGCGAATCAGAATTGTAGTCGGGTTAATAGTGCAAATGCTTACTCTCGTCACCTTCTTCTTGAGCCAGGCGGCCCGCTGCTTGGTCGGCAGCGGCTTGCGCCCAGAAATTCTCATCAACTTCGCCGTCTCCGGCTTCGTCAAAGCGAACTCTATGTCCTCGCATTTTCAGCTTCGAAAATACAAGTAGAAGTGAGTATTGGTTGAAATCGAGGAGCTGGCATACCTACAGAGAACTTAGGCTTCAGGAACAGCGTCACGAGCTGTCTGCTGGAGAAGTGCATATCGTCTGGAAGGGTGTGTGTATCGCGCTTCTCTTCCTTGGCTTTCCTGCCTCGCCCGCCTTCCTTGGCGGTCGATCTAACCGTTCCGTAGTTTGGCAAGGTGATACCAGCCCCACGAGTCACAGGAGCAAAGAGCTCGTTCGACAACGTTTTAACATCCTTCTCGGATGGTGTCAGGAAATCAATCCTAAAGGCCTCTTTCTTCTCCCGCCGTGGCTTAGAAGCCGCCACCTCGGATGCATCCGCTGCGGATAAGTGCGTTAGCGATGTGAAATGATGTTCATCACAGCTTACGTTTTCGTATGACTTTGCGCAACTTCCAGTGTTCGGGGCCAGCCCAGTTCTTCATAATATTCTGGTCAAAGTACCCCATAATGCCACTCTCGCCGTCAGCATCCGTCATGGCCATGACAAGATCCCGCTCGGTTGGTATTCGACGCGGATCAAACGGCACGAAAGCACCGGGGCGTAAATTCTGACCTTGTTGGGCGTCAGCACCAGGAGAGTCATCGTGTCCACTTCCATAGTCATCGCCACCGAATGCACCACCGCCTGCATAGTCGTCGTCTACGGCTTGGTCTCCTTGAAAAAAGTCCTCAGTTTCAGGAAAACCGTCACCACCAACTTCCATGGTATTGTTGTCAAATGCATCGAACCCTGCTCCGTTCCCGTCATCCTCTTCCTCTTCAGCGCGGGTATCGTCTTGATAGAGAGTGGTGTCGTCGAACGTTATGTTGTCATGGGTAAACGAGAATTCCACCAAGGAGTGTGCGATGGCTGTGTTTTCCAGGATCTCCAGGTCAGGGAAAAAATGACCTATTGCTTGTATTTTAGCGGAATGCTCGTAAAAGGTTCACATTAGTCACCAACTTCTTAGATAGCTCAAATCGACGTCTTCTTCAGGCTCGAGTATTGGCTCCTCTTCCTCTACCACCTTAGCCATGGAGTCACTCGCATCGAAAACAATGCGCAGACCACCATCGGCTCCAACACCTATTCCAAGGTGATTCATAAGAAGCCCTTGGGCACCACCCTCGTCAAAGTCAGCGCAAGTCTTTCTGAACAGGGGGTCAACACGAAATTCAAGGTCGAGTTTTTTGCTCCGAAGTTGACCAGCATCCTTGGCAAGAGTCGAATCGGGTCGATGGGTTTTCTTCTTTTTCCTCGGTTGAGAAGCATCTTGGCCATCAGGATTATCAGAGGCGGGTTCTTCTTCTTCTTCGCCTGCTGCTATATTCTCGTTAGCAAGGTTACTGAGTAGCTTGCCGGTCTCGGTGCCGACACTATCAACCCGACTCGTCCAAATTTTGACACAGCCGTCAAGCGTACACGAGGCACGCTGGAAATTGATTGAATTGTCCGTGTTATTTCGGAGGAGAGACATATCATGGAAGTAGTCGATGAGGGCGAAATTCCATGAGTTCGCTGCGTTTATTTTCTAGGGGAGAGTGAGCAAGCCAGCTTAGTTGACGATGTGTCACACACGTTATCTGTAGCCATCTTCATCCACTCTTCGAAATTCGAGTTCATGACATCGAGGGGCACATTTATAACTGGGGGTGGGAGTGCAGAATTAAGCTGCTGCTGCTGTTTCTGCTTCGCTGGTGCAGCTCGCGAGCTCTCTCCTGTGTCCATCCTGTCACCGGAGGAAGGACCTGCTTCCGCGCTCTCGATAGCAGTCAACTTGGTGCCTTTTCGCCGCCGCCGTTTCTCGGCTGCGTCGTCATTGATGTTTACTGTTCTCACTGGGGCGCGTCCAGAATCCGAGGTGAAACTGGCATCAGGGTCAAGTCCATGGACGTCGCTGATGCGTTTCTTGCTGCCTTGGCGATGATTTGGTCTGGGAGTGTCTGGCTCTGTGTCGTCGCTGTCGTGTTCGGCGATGCGGGCGTGTTTTGATGGGCCCATTTCTTCCTCGTCGCCGTCTTCGACAAAGAGATTGTTATTATAAGCGCACGTGACTCACGCGCAACGCGTCAGGTCACGCGTCACATTTTCACCGGACCGAGAAACCCGCCAGCGAATCTAAGTAAGTATTAATGTCTCCCTAGTAGCTTCAACCGAGCCTCCGCTGCACGAGCTCTTCGCTCTCGTTCCACTTTTGCCCTCATTTCTGGTGTCAATCCGGCAATACCATCTGTGGAACCAGACGAGCCTCCCAGTTTCTGCGCCCCGCTTGCGGGTTCCTTCTTCACCTTCGGGGGCTCTTCGACGGGGACCATCACCTCCGACGTCTTCTCCCGTTCCCGTTCCCGTTCCCGTTCTCGTACTTCCCTCTCCCGCATCTTCTCCCTCAAGCCTTTTCTCCTCTGCTTCTTCTTGTCGTCCCTCTCCTCTTCCTTCTCCTTGCTCAGCGCACTTGGTACGTGCCCAACGCCGAACCAATCCCACCAATCAGGATGGTCTGCTGCACACCGTCGAAATATGTCACGCACTGCACGGGATCGCGCCAGGTCGTATGCCGTACGACGAGAACCAGCAGGAGGCAACTCCACATCAGACGCATCCGACTCGATCCCGCCTTCCTTTGTCCACGCGAGCGACACAGGCGTCGTTGGATTTGCGTGTAAATCAAACAACAACCATTGCACAACTGCCTCGTGCCCTGATTGTGCGGCAACCTGCAGAAGTGACACCCTCCGGTCACCTGTCCACTCCGGGATTGGCGCATCAACGCCACCGATATCTTCGCCTTCGCGTTCCCAAAACCCTTTCAAAGGCTCGAGACGTCCTTTAGAAACCATGTCAAGTAATCGATTCCATTTTTCGCGATACAGCTCCTCTTCTTTGGTCAGACGGACAGGTCTAGGTTTTTCCGAATTTTCAGAAGCGGGTTGCGTTGGCTGAGGTTTTGGCTTCGGAAGTGAGGCAAGATAGGCCTCATCCTGAGCGCGGAGGGCTTCTTCTGTGAGGTGAGAGACTTTGACTTGAACTAGTTCCTGGAGACATCGGGCAAGTTCTGCTTGTGTCTGGGTTATGCGACATGAATTGATGATTTTCGTAACAACAGGCGAAAACATACAGGTCGGCGTGTTGGGAATGGGAAGGTCCGTAGTCTATCGTCCCCTTTGCTGATTACGCACCCTTCATAATCAAGGAAAATACGTCGATTGGATACACTTGCTCGAATGAAGATACGTTCGCACTCGTGGATATCTTCTGCCCAGTCTCGAAGCAAATTGCGAATGTCCTGTCAAAGTTCTACGCAATGAAACCGATGAAACTCAGCAATTTTCACTCACGTCACGCAGTGCCTGCTCTCCATATCGACGCAGCATGGCACCAGCACTGGTCGCAGCCCCCTTTGCATTGTCGTTAATTGATTGTGACCCTCCCTGCTTCCTACGAGCTGGGTTTCTTATTAAAGCATGTCAATGTAAAGGGAACGCGGCTTACTTGTATAGCGATGGAATGTCTTATGTTTCAAGACTTCAGTCACTGGCTTTGGCTTTGGAGGTTTTCTCTTTCTTGTCTGCAGGACCTCATCCTGCTCATCGGCGACACATCCCACTCTGACTACAGCTCCCGCAAAATGACCACCGGCAACCATGAACATAGCCCATTTCCTGCCTCCCTCGACAATAGCTTGCATTTCTTTCAGTTCTGACAAATATGCAGATGGAGGGGTGTCGAGGGGAAATAGCATTCTATAGACTCCGATCTGTGTTGATGGTGGGGAGTGAAACCAGGTTACGGCTGTTAGCGGAGCTCTGAAAGTGCTGTCCTCGGTGAAGTTAGATAGGGAAGTATGGTTCATTTTGCTAAGGAGTGCATTGACAGCATCTGATTCGTCAGAGGACTCATCGTCGGAGGAAGCAGAACCCGAGAGAGAATCTTCCAGGCCTGCGGTGTCAGTAGCGCAGAGTCAGTCCTTTGGTCAAGAAAGGCGAGGAGATGCGTACCACCGACGAGTTGAGCGAATGCAGTCTCGGTGACAGGGTTTCTGCCAGTAAGACGTATCTTGACGTTGTAGCGATGCCAATCGGTGCGAAAGTGCGCACGTTGTTCATCCACATCTGCAAAGGCAACCCCAAGGCAGATATTGCAGCCCTTGACATTCGAGGTAGGTGCTACCTTTGGCGGCGGGGGAGAAAGTTCACGGGGTGGGGGCTGTCCGATGAGGGTCCTTGGAGTGAGGGTGTCGACCAACTGGGATGGCAAAGAAAATACGTTGTATCTGTGGGCCATCTCTCCGAGTCTGAGTACTTTAGAGAGATGACTGCCCTGTACCGCCACATCTAATCGAACGCTCATCGATCATCCATGGTCGTTTCAGATTTTGCAAGTCGTCCCATCAAGAAGTTGGTGCTATTCGACGTCGATGGCACCCTAACACCTCCCAGGTATGACCATCATCGCGAATCAGTCTCTCATCAACAACCGCCCTGCAGACAAAGAGTCACTCCGGATATAATCAAATTCCTCGGCGAGCTCAGACAAAAAGTTGCCATCGGATTCGTCGGAGGCTCTGATTTCGCCAAAATCAGTGAACAGCTCGCCGTAGACGGTAGGAACGGTTTGTTCAGATCCTCCTCCAACTGCGTTCGGAAACCATTGTCTGACGCTGACGTCCCACCAGTCCTCGAAGACTTTGACTTTGGGTTCGCAGAGAATGGCCTCACCGCCTTTCGTCTCGGGAAGCCACTGGCAACACAATCGTTCATCAACTTCGTAGGGGAGGAAAAGTACAAGAAACTCGTCAACTTCATACTTCGCTACTTGTCTGAAATTGACATTCCAATCAAGCGGTTCGTGACAAGATCTCTCAACTATTGTTTCGTGTCATCGAGGCCCTTACCAGGGGCACCTTTGTCGAATTTCGCAACGGAATGATAAATGTCAGCCCGATGGGCAGAAATGCAACGTATGTCTCAATTAGGCTGCCGTGTATCCTCCCCTTAAGTGATGCGTTTAAACAGCAAACAAGAGCGTGACGCATTCCAAGAACACGACAAGGTAAGTCGGCCTATATGTACCACGACGACAAGGCTGACGTGCATAATCAGAAACACCAGATCCGCGCTGCTTTCATCGAGAAGCTTCGCGAGCAATGTCGCCCAGAGAATTTCGACCTC
Source organism: Boletus smithii (assembly GCA_038092715.1). NCBI lineage: Eukaryota > Fungi > Basidiomycota > Agaricomycetes > Boletales > Boletaceae > Boletus > Boletus smithii. The sequence goes on along the minus strand of JBBPQT010000002.1, from coordinate 39,979 downwards.
AACTTGACGTTTTCCATCGGGGGTCAAATCTCCTTTGATGTTTTCCCTGATGGATGGGACAAGCGTTACTGTCTGCAATTCGTCGAGAATGAGGGATTCGAGGAGATCCACTTCTTTGGAGACAAGACTCAAGTGGTGAGTTTTCAGCGGTTTATACATTGGTCGGTATGCCGATGTGTTGACGCTGACAGGGAGGGAATGACCACGAGATCTACACGGATTCGAGGACTGTCGGACACAGTGTACAGTCGCCTGCAGATACCATTAGAGCGTGCACCAAGCTCTTCCTCCACTAGGAAATAGAACCAGTATCGAATGTATATAATACACCACGAGATGGGGGTGCGGACCCCGGGACCCGGACTTTGTGTGATACAGGGGGGAATCCCAGAATGGAAATGATACAAACACGACCACACGCGTCACCACGGCGTTACACGACGCGTCCCGTTTCAATCTCGCGGACGTCCATCTTTGCTTCCCGCAACATCTCAACCCTTGCTGTCATGCCCACTTCAAAGGTCAACAGTGGCTCTAGGTAAATAGTTTGCACAATCCACTTTCCGAAACCAGGTGCTTATGCGGATGCCTACGATAGAGCTAAAGCAGAGATGGCTGCCCAACCTGTAGCGAAGCGAAGAAAATTAATTCCCTCTGGTTCGCTGAAAGCGCAGAACCCGTCGTTCGCTGATGTGCTAGAACAGCTCAGTCAAAACGTCTCAGACGGTTCATGTATGTCTCCAAAGTTCATCTTCGTGACACTCTTAATTGACTTGGATATGCTTCAGCATCTGAAGGTGGCGCTGATTCATGGTCCCGCCCCAAACTCAAGCCAATAAACGAGAAGACGGACTCCATCGGTGTGTCTTCTCTTATTGACCCCTTTCTCCCGAACTCAGCCTATCCCAGTCTTTCAACAGGTGGATATTGAGAATGCGACAGATCCCAATACTGGACATACAATGTTGCGCATGTTTGGTGTCACCGAGGTGTCTTTTGTCCTGCATGGCTTTCGAAGCTGCTATTTACTATGAAATGCTTTAGGCCGGGAATAGTGTGCTTGCCAATGTCACTCAGTTCATGCCTTATTTCTATATCCCTGTCCCCCGCGGCTTTGATATTGCTGATTTGGATGCCTTCATGGATGCCCTAAATGTAAGTTGGCAAATGTTTCGATCTAATACACCACGAGATCTAACATGGTATGCTGAATTAGAAGAGCGCAGGAGGCGACTACGTCCTCGATATCGACATTGTGAATAAGCGCACAATTTGGGGGTATCTAGGAGACGACTGGTCCCCGTTCATGAAGTTTACGATAACAGACCCAAAATCGCTTCCTAAAGTTCGAGATAAGTCAACTCCGAGTAATGCACCTTTCTTGTGCTAACTTCTCGCTTTGTGGTAATCACGCGTGTTCGAACGGGGTGAAATTTCTTTCCGAGATTTCTTTGCCCTCGGTCAACCTTATCCTACCTTCGAGAGTAATATTCCGTATACACTTCGGTTCATGATAGATACTAAGGTCGGTTCTTGCTGTTATGCGAGATGTCGAGTCCTGGATCATCGCCTATTGTTAGGTGGTAGGAATGAATTGGATCAAAATACAGGCAGGAAGATACAAACTCCTTTCTGAGGAAGCAAGGCGGTCCACGTGCCAGATCGAGCTTAATGTGAGGTACGGAGGCATGAGTTTTATTATGCTGCCAGTTGTTCAACACCTTCAAGGTGGGACGCATTCATCTCGCACACTCCTGAGGGAGACTGGCAAAAGATTGCACCCCTACGCATACTCAGTTTTGATATCGAGTGTGCTGGACGAAAAGGCATATTTCCCGAGGCCGACAATGATCCTGTCATCCAAATTGCGAATATGGTAACTCGCCAAGGTAGTATCTCCGTCGACTCTGCCCGATGACGAAGTTAACAAATATGTGGAACAGGCGAGACGCAGCCCTTCATCCGGAACGTGTTCACGCTTAACTCCTGTTCACACATCGTTGGATCCCAAGTACTCTCTTTTGATGAAGAAGGAAAGCTCCTTCAGGCTTGGCGGGACTTCATCGAACAGGTGGATCCTGACGTAGTTATTGGATACAATGTCGCGAATTTTGATTGGCCATACCTCATCGACAGGGCAAAGCGCTTGAAAGTCACCAGGTTTCCCTATCTCGGGAGATTAAAAGGTACGTCTGTGCTCTATTTCATCTTCCGCCGTTGCTTTTAAATGACACCTTGCTCGCGAAGGCGCAAAGACACAAGTGAAAGATACCCACTTCTCTTCGAAAGCTTACGGTCAACGTGATTCGAAGGAGACGGTCCTCGATGGTCGCCTGCAGCTTGATGTACTCCAATTCATGCAACGTGAACACAAATTGCGTAGTTATACGCTCAATTCTGTTTGTGCGCAGTTCCTAGGCGAGCAAAAAGAAGACGTTCACTACTCAGTTATCACGGAACTGCAGAATGGTGGGCCTGAGTCCAGGAGGCGGTTAGCTGTGTATTGCTTGAAGGTCGCGCTATCCACTATACACTTGCTGATGGATTTTATCTAACATGCCCCCCGCTTAGGATGCATACCTCCCGCAACGATTGCTCGATAAACTGATGTGTTTCGTAAACTACATCGAGATGGCACGCGTTACAGGTGTTCCATTCAACTACTTGCTCTCTCGCGGGCAGTCTATCAAAGTTCTCTCCCAACTCTTTCGAAGAGCGAACGATGAAGGGTATATCGTGCCCGCGTTCAAGGGTGAAGGTAAGCCCATAGCAACTATGCGGAGTGCAACTACGTTTGTCTAACTGCAAGCCTACAGGCACGGACGAACAGTATGAAGGTGCAACTGTTATCGAACCAAAGAAAGGTTACTACGATATGCCTATTGCAACACTCGACTTCAGTTCTTTGTATCCCTCTATCATGATGGCTCATAACCTGTGCTACACGACACTTTTGGACAAGCAAACTATCGACCGACTGGGGCTCGTCAAAGACGTAGATTACAGACAAACACCGAATAACGGTGAGACACATCACTAAAATCCCCTCATTATTCTAATCACTCCCTGACTGTAGACTTTTTCGTTACAAAGGTAAAACGAAAGGGACTGTTACCAACTGTGCTGGAGGACCTCATTTCCGCTAGAAAACGCGCGAAAGCGGATCTCAAGAAAGAAACCGACCCTTTCAGAAGAGCAGTATTGGATGGTCGTCAGCTGGCTCTCAAGGTACATCTGGTTGTAATTGATCTACGTGAGGCTGACTTTGACCCAGATAAGCGCCAATTCTGTATACGGGTTTACTGGCGCAACGATTGGGAAGCTACCATGTCTTGCCATCTCGTCTAGTGTGACTGCGTACGGTCGCCAAATGATCGAGAAAACCAAGCAGGTTCCGTCTCAATATCACGTACTCCCCTGACGATTCTCAATTCTTTATGTCTATGCCAGGAAGTAGAAGCCGAATTTTCCCTGTCCAATGGTCACAACTACAACGCCGAAGTAATTTACGGTGACACAGATTCTATCATGGTCAAATTTGGTCCTTCGGACCTAAAAACAGTCATGGAACTTGGTGTGTTCTTTATTGTGATCTCGTTATCATTCTGCTCAATCGGAGGGCGGTGACACAGGAGCCCAAGCTGCAGCCCTCGTCACAGCCAAGTTCATCAAGCCGATCAATCTCGAATTTGAAAAGGTCTATTTCCCTTACTTGCTCATCAGCAAAAAGCGGTATGCAGGGCTGTACTGGACGAAGACAGAGAAATATGACAAAATGGACGCAAAAGGTATTGAGGTACGTGTTCTTCTGCAAGCTTTCATCTAGCGGTTTCCTGACGACATTGATTAGACGGTTCGAAGAGACAATTGTCGACTTGTCTCGACAGTTATCGAGACGTGCCTACACAAGATGCTCATTGATCGAGATGTCAAGGGGGCAGAGGAGTATGGCATGTCAGTTTATCTCGTTCGCTGAGGCTGATTATGAATTAGCTACACGAAACGGATGATCTCAGATTTGTTGCAAAACAAGATTGACATGTCCCAGCTCGTGATCACTAAAGCGCTTGCCAAAGCAGATTACGCAGCAAAGCAGGCCCACGTAGAACTTGCAGAACGAATGCGTCAGCGTGATGCCGGTTCTGCACCTGCTCTCGGTGATCGCGTTGCATATGTCATTGTTAAAGGCATCAAAGGTATATCCCCAGATACTTGATGCCATGCACTGAATTCATGAGCTTCTTTATCTTCGCAGGTGCTGCTGCCTATGAAAAGTCTGAAGATCCGCTTTACGTGCTGGAGAACAACATTCCCATCGATACCAAGTACTATCTCGAGAATCAACTCTCAAAACCTCTCATGAGGATTTTCGAACCGATCCTCGGCGAAAAAGCAAACTCGCTGCGTACGCGTCAGATTCTTGGCTTGTATTTGCAGTACTTGACATCTTTTAGTGTCCGGCGATCATACTCGTTCGATTACGATCGCAACTCCCACTGTTGGAGGACTCATGAAATTCGCCGTTAAAACAGTCACTTGTCTTGGATGTAAGACGGCTCTACGGCCAAACAATAGTGTATCCAGTCAGTACATGTCTACTTATTCCAAATTTTTGACATCTCACGGATAGGTTAAGATGGTGCTGTTTGCAACAATTGTCGTCCAAGGATCCATGAACTCTATGAAAAACAAGTGAACACCACCTCGCAGATGCAAGTCCGGTTCTCAAGATTGTGGACCCAGTGCCAGCGATGTCAAGGATCGTTACACCAGGTATCGACTCGTCTTCAAATGACCCTCCACGTTGACTCATTCCGCGTTCAAGGATGTCTTGTGTACGAGCAAAGATTGTCCAATCTTTTACATGAGGAAGAAGGCTCAGAAAGATGTCGAGGATACATCTGCAGTCCTGGAACGATTTGATGAAGAACTTTGGTGACACCATGCATATTACTGAGATGAGCTATATATTAATTATGATTTCCTTGAACACAAAGGAGAGTTCTGTAATCCTGGTTTTTACATACAATGTCTTTGCTTATCAATCTAGTAGGGGGTTTTCATTCCTGGACCTAAGACTCTGGGACAGGTTTAAAGTCCATGCCTACTATGATTAATGGGCCATACATTTTTTGCAACAAAAACAAACATATCATGCACATATTAATAATTTTGAAGAGGATATTTAACATAATAAAATATATTATGTTATGTCTACTTTAACTTGTTTACATGTGTGTATTTTGCTAATTCCAAATTTGCTTAATCAACAAATACAATTTTTTGAATATTTCAACAATGATGCCTTTCTCTCTGGATGTCATCAACTGATATAGATATGTCAAAGATTGACCTGTCAAAAGAAGGACTTGTCCATTTTGCACATTGTGTCATCCAGACAATGCAGTGTGAGTGGGAAGGTTGTACCATCTCACTCAATAGCTGGAACACACTAGCCAAGGTGAGTAACTTGACAATTATCTGTTTGTTTTGTGTTGTGGTTGCTGGCACCACCCAAAGGCATCACTTCCCCCAGGTGCTATGCAGAGTCCTGCAGGTTTTCCTGCATTTGATGAAGTTGTTGAATTTGCCTGCAGGACTACTTGGTAGCTCTTGGAGGAGCTGTTACAGTTATTTCATTTTCCACCTCAAACATTTTGTCAATTGTTGCTAACTTGTGTATTTTGGTTTACAGCACCTCTTTCGACATTGCTCTCATGTTGTGCAGCAAGTGAGTGGTCATTTTAGGCCTACATCAAAGGCATCAGTGACTTTGTTTTAGGATGGAGTTTATCAATGTTCATACTCTCGTTGTTCTGGACGACTTCACAGCTCATTAGGAGCTCTGAAGACTCATGTAGAACTTAGCCATTTGTCAAGGGTGGCATTATCATGTCCGGTGCGTGGTATGTGAATGTTGCAATGTATGTCCGTCACCGCACTCAAGTATACCTCAAGGTTGCGAGGAGGCATTCGTCCGCGTGCATCAATTTCACAGTCACTTCGAACACGCGCACCGCGCACTCATCGATAAGCGCGTTTCTATAGATGCTTTAGCGCCGCTTGCGATCCTCGCGCCCCCGCGCCGTCTCCGACCGCTCCCCCCAATATTTCCCAACCACAAAACTCGGACCGAATTATTGCTTGCTCCAGTCTCGATGCCACCTGTCCGTCGAGGGCATAGCCAAGCAAGTGCGTCCCAGGGTATTTCGCGCAGGTGGAGTCGGTTAAACGTGCAGGACGACGAGGGCGATGATGATCCCATCGCATTCAATGACCTCCCCTCCTTACAATCACAAGACATCTCCAGCGAGGTCGTAGACATCGAGGTACAGAGAGAACTACCGCTGGCCAGGCAGCCACTCTTATCCCGCCCTCAACCGGCGATTTATCCGCCTATACGATATAACTCGCCGGAGCAAATCATCCTGTATCCCAGGTTTGTTCGCATGGTTAACGAGCTGGTCGCGACTGGGACTCTCGCAGGGCACAAAGAAGGGGGAATGTAGGAGGGAACTAATGTACATTAGGTGGTTTTTGTTGTTTTGATCACGTATATACCCTGCATGGTGCACTGGGTCTTTGTCACGATTGTCGTACATTTCACTGGCTTTATACCATCGCGGAGACGGCCTGTATCCAGTCGACTCCTGAGCTTACCTTACAGTACAGACTCGTACTGTGATCAACAGACTTTGACCCATGCTTGCAATGTCACAACGCTGAACTCAGATGGGCACACACGTGATGGGTGTACATGTCGATGCATAATGTGATTGACTGGGTAAGCTCTGCGACATAAATCTCACATAAAGTATCATAGAAGTGCTCCCAATCGTATTTTGTGCCTTTTTATGCAGCATTGCCCTCGGCGAAAGTAAGCAAGTCCGAGTCACCCGGGTCAGTGACAGTCATAACACTGGTCGCTTGTCAGATGGATAACAATGATATGAGATATACGGGCGACGTACCCGACACGGAACAGTTTACCGGCAGCAGTGCCGAGAGCAACGTTGGTACCAGCAAAATGGTGCACGGTTGTCTTTGACAACATGGCGTAGTACTCGAGCTCCGACTTGCGGAGGGGTGGGCAGTTTCCGGCGATCAAGACGAGCTTGGCTATGAATGTGACACGGGAAAACGACGAGGAAAACAATCGTCAGTACAAGGGACCTTCTCAGCCTCACGCTCCAGTCCCCGTGAGTTTATCGAGTGAGGAGACTCACCCTTGCCACTGCGCATCTGCTTCAACGCTGACTTGTACCCCAAAGTGTACTTGCCCGACTTCACGACAAGAGCGAGACGAGACGCGATGGACTCGGTCGACTTGGTAGCTTTGGATTTCTTGGTGGGTGCCATCGAGTATGACTTGTCGTCGTGAAGTCTTGAAGTCTTGAAGTCTTGAAGGATGGCTTTTTGGTGGTCAACAATCAATAAAGTTCTATGCCGAGGTTTGCCGATGAACAACTGTACAGTTTTCGCATAAATTTGGAAACTCCGCATTAAGTAGATAACCCCTATAGAGGGGGTTCAATTCTAAGATTACAACAATGCAGGTGCCATGTCTATGATTGCGCGCGGGCCCTTCTCGTCGTAATCCGATTTTGAGACAAAATTTTTGCCTTGAGCGTCGTTGAAAGAAATCTGGTTCGAGGCTCTCAGTAAAGCGTAGAAAAATGGTAGCTTCACATTGACCTTGGCGACAATGCTAGTACCCAAGAATGCTGCAAGACCGTCTCCATTCTCTCGATACTCGGCGAAATATTCGGGGACGCTGACGACGCGAATAGACCGGGGTTGGATTTCGTTATGTTGATCTGGATTCCCAAGAATAAATGGCGATAAACGTGACTGTAGTGCAGTACCAATTCCTATCCGACGGGTATTCAGTATAAGTTGAGGGATACAGCAGAGGACGTACCCTTGACGCGACTTGCTAGGTCTCCAGTGACAAAAAGTCCTTGCCAAATGTACTGTCGCAGGTCAACATCAGCCTGACTGACTGAAAATCCAACTGTATCCTGTAACGAGAGCGGATCTTCCTCAGGTCCTATCTCATCTTTTCGAGGCAACGAGTAAAGAAGCGAAGGATCGAAAAGTGGTTCGCAGAACCGATGTCGCTCTTTCCCCAACGTTATCGAGCGGTCGCGGAACTGCAATGTGATGAGGTCAAGAGCTTCGATTTCTTTCGCGCGCGCTTGCTCTGCAGCGGATGCCTTTGCGGTCGCTTTCTTCTTTGTCCCAGCCTCAATCACTGCCTTTTCTTTTCCCGCAACTAGGACTGCGGCGATATCTGTGACCCCCTCATCCTCTAGTATTTCTGCAATTTGACCGTCCGACGGAACGCGAACGTGGCCTTCGGACCAGATATATTTGACAAGATCAAGGAGGAACGCTTGTATGGCTTCAGGATCCTTAGGGGAATCGGAGGGAGAGGCGGCCGCCATGACAGATTGGTTTGAGCGCAGAAGATTGGCAAGGTACTTTTCGCAATCAGCTATGCCCAGGGAAGTCGAGGACCGTGTAGAGTGCACGATAAAACCGTCATATATAGGTGATACATCTGTTTTCTCGTATCCTATGTCGACGACAACACCGCTCAGTTGCCCGGTTGCGTATATCTGTGTCATGGGACGTTCAACGATCGCAAAGCTGGCTACGTTGAAGCGCTCAAAAAATATTTGACATATTCGCTCTTGAGAACCACGAGAGAGGCCCGGTGCGATAGAAAGCATGACTGGAGATTCGTTTTGAGTGCGTTTTATCTGAAGTTTGTTGAAAATGACATGTTTCCTGCATGCTTTTGTGGTAAGAATGCATCCAGCACGGACAGACACATTGAAGTGCACACCAGATGGCTTCAGCTTGAGTCCAGTCGCGAATATCACCGTCTGCAAACGGCCATGATACAAGGATGTCGTGCCCTGCTTCGAGTGCTTCGTCGAGTTGAGGGCCGACAAGATAGTCGTTCACCTTTGCGGTACTGCTTGTGTGGAAAGGGAGCGAGGAGAGACGGGTTGATGACGCTGGCGGACGCCAACAGTCACTACCCTCTCCTGCTCCGCTTGGCTGTTTTCCATTTGTAGTGGAACTGGACGAAGACTCTCCCGTTGTGTGTCTCAGACCGACGCGTGCAGGTACTTCCTGAACGCGAATACTTGTTAGTGCCGATCGGCGACAAGTCGAGTGCAACGAACCACTGTTGGAGTTTTCAAAAGTTCTTGTATGCCGAGGCCAGCCCTGACGACGGTTCTGCCTGTTTCTATGATGAGTATTGACGAGTCACGGAAACTGCTCATGGCCAGTGAAACGATAGTTATATATGTGGAATGATTCAGACGCGCTGCTGTCAACCGTTCAACATATGGTCTGATCAAAGGTTAATAAACGTTCGCTTTCATAACTTCTCTCTAGAACCGCCATGTCTGCCAGTCAGCTCGCAAAACTGTACTCTCCGCTCAACATTCCAGAGTTTGGCAAGGAGCCCTTCACCGACTATTCTCGGTGGAGGCTACTCGTGAACGATGGGGGTCGTCACACTTGGCACTACCTTAAGACGGACGAAGAGTGCGACAAGTGGCCCCAGAACTACATAGACAAGTACTGGACGGGTCAACCTCTTGTAAGCATTCGTCTGCGTATATACGTGCGATGAACCGCGAATGACCTCGACAGAACCTCCCCGCCCTTTTGAAAGCGACTACACCGCTCGAAGCTGCTCGGAATGGTTATACTTTTTACAAGCACCTTCAGTCGCATGATGGGCACTGGGCTGGCGAGTATGGTGGACCAATGTTCCTGTACCCTGGTCTTGTCATCGGGTCTTATGCTGCTGGTATGGGGTTCAAAGAGGAGGAACGCCTCGAGATGATTCGTTACCTCATAAATCGGGCGCATCCCGAAGACGGAGGTTGGGGACTGTAAGTATACAATCCCATGTCATGTGAGCATCTTGTAACCCCCCTAGACACATCGAAGGTCATTCGACCGTGTTCGGAACTGCCCTTAACTACGTGGCGTTGCGAATTCTCGGCATGAGCGCTGAACACCCAGTTGCTGTCAAGGCAAGGGCAACCCTTCACCGGCTAGGTGGCTTTCTTATGCTAGGTGCTTATCATGCCCTGCTGACTGCGGTCATCTGGCAGGGGGAGCAACAGGTGCCCCGTCTTGGGGAAAGTTTTGGTTGGCGATTCTCAATGTCTACGATTGGGAAGGATTCAATCCCGTCCCTCCCGAGCTTTGGTAAGTTTAATTCCTCGAATACTTGTTAGACCCTGCGTTGACCACTTTAGGCTTTTCCCCGAGTGGGTCCCATTCCATCCCTACAAGTGGTGGATTCATACTCGTAATGTCTACATACCCATGAGTTATCTCTATGGTATTCGCTTCAAGATGGAAGAAAACGACTTGATTCGTTCCCTTCGCGAAGTACGCATCGATGATGCTCGCCGTACTCTCACATTCAATACCTTCATCTTCAGGAGATATACACGACCGACTACCACCGCATATATTGGCCAGCACAACGTAACAACGTCGCAGCTGTCGATCTCTACTCACCTCATACTTCAATTCTCGACGCAATGAATGCCGTATTATCTATCTACGAGAGCTGCGCCATCCCTGCTCTTCGCAAAGCTGCGCTGGAGCGCACCTACAAGCTCATCGTATATGAGGATGAAAATACGGAATATCAGACTCTTGGACCTGTCTCCAAGATGATGAACTTGTTGTGTCGTTTCGTCGTGGATGGTCCCGATTCAGAGGTATATCGTCAGCACGCCATTAAGCGTGCCGATTTCATGTGGCTCGGCGCGGAAGGCATGATGATGTGTGGGACGAATGGCAGCCAACTTTGGGATATTGGATTCATCACGCAGGCGCTTGTGGAGACGGGCCTCGCGAAAGAGCCAGAAAACAAGGAAAGTTTGAGACTGGCCTTGGGATGGTTGGATAACTGCCAAATTCGAGAGAACCCGAAGCATTATGAGTCGGCCTATCGCCACCGAACCAAGGGAGCATGGCCATTCAGCACGAAAGAGCAAAGCTATACTGTCAGTGACTGTACGGGAGAAGGTCTCAAATCGGTTTTGTACCTCCAGAACCAGGTAGAGTACGTATGCTTGAAGGTTATCAATGACCCTCCCTGCTCAGAATAACCCTTAGGGGAGCTGAAAAGGTCATCTCAGATGACCGGCTCTTCGATGCTGTCGACACACTGCTCTCGTTGCAAAATGGCAATGGCGGTTATGCAAGCTACGAGCTTGTGAGGGGACCCAAATGGTTGGAGTGGCTCAATGCTGCGGAGGTCTTTGGTACGGTGTCATAATCGCGTCGTCGAAGTGATCTTGACTTTCTACAGGGGATATCATGACTGAGTTCTGTTACCCGGAATGCACGACTTCTGTGATAACATCCTTGTCCATTTTCAGGAAACATTATCCGAACTACCGGATAGCAGAGATCGGGCAAGTGGTGCCGATTTCACCCAGCACATGGTTTTAATTAGCATTACCAGGCGGACGATTGCGGAGGCGATCAAATGGCTTCACCAAGTACAGAAACCGGAGGGTGGTTGGGTCGGATCATGGGGAATCTGTTTCACTTATGCGACCCAATTTGCGTTGGAAAGTTTAGCACTTGGCGGGGAGTACTACGGGAACAGCCCTGCTGTCCGACGTGCGTGCGATTTTCTGCTTTCTAAACAACGGGAGGACGGAGGTTGGGGGGAAAGTTACAAGGTCAGCTGTTTATGTTCCTCGTATTTGACAGGTGCTGATTCGTAGTCGCATTCTATTTGTAGACTTGCGAACTCGCTCGCTGGGTTGAACACGAAAATACTCAGGTTGTGCAGACATGCTGGGCAGCCATGGCTCTCATTTACGCGCGGTATCCCGATGCGGAACCCATTGAGAAGGCAGTTAATTTGGTCATGTCGCGACAGCTTCCGGTGAGAAATGGTCTCATGGACGCGTCATGTGCTGAGATTTTACCCTACAGGATGGATCGTGGCCGCAGGAAGCGATCGAGGGCGTGTTTAACAAGAACTGCATGATCTCGTACCCCAACTTCAAATTTTCGTTTACAATCTGGATGCTTGGAAGGGCACATTACTATTTGAAGGATCTGAAAACGCAGCGGGTCGGTAAATGATCTGAGTAGTTGTAGCTACCAGCGGCATTCTCCGAGTACATGATAAATGAGCACAAAGTTTTGTTCCGATATGAAACGATAACGGTGAGATGGTGAGATCGCGAGAAATCCTTTCAATCCCCATACAAGTACGTCTTCCTCCAAGTCCCCCACGTCTTCCTCACCATTCCCACCAGACATGGCCGCAATCCCAACAGTCTCCCGGGTAGCCTTTCTTACCTCTGACATTGTTCTCCATACCCAGCCCTCCGGCCCCGTGTTGTCGCCGTTCGCCGAGTCCTACAAGTCCCTTTCGAACACATCTTCTCGCCAATCGAGCGTTCAATCCATCCCTGCCGGCGGTGACCCGGGTGTGTCCATACTGCGAGTTGCCTCCGGCGCATCGCTGGCTTCCTTCACTTCCTCTATCACCTCCCAAATAGCCCTCCGTCTCGTACTCCTTGCTACAGAGCTCTCCTCCCTCCCGCTCGTCCTCCACCTTGCAGTCAAGGACGATTTGTCAGACATCCTTCTGCTCCAGTCTGCATTCCCATTCTCCGTGCTTTCCTATACACCACAAGAGGCTCATGATAACGCCCTTCTTGCTTCTCGACTGGCTCGTACGGAAAAAAAGGCAGTTGTACACGTCTTTTATGAGCTAGCCGATGGTCCGGTCGTAGATATCGCCGAAGAGGATGTTCAACCGTTCCTCCTCTCCGAAAAGGTCTCTCTTTTATCGAGTGAAATGGATGTCGCTGATAACACCAACGAGACTGGTGATGACGGTCCCAACGATCTGAAATCGGAAAGGCGTGCCCGCACACCAGAGCCTATTTCCGCTCTATACCACCTTTACGAATCCGCGGCGCTATCCACGTCAACCTGTATTCGTCGCCGCTGCCTTCCTTTGACTATCCACGGCGACGACCATCCAAACACTGTCGTCTTCGTTCTTGGGAATATTCCTAACATTTCGAAGATCGACGGTGTGTCGTTCGTTTCCGTCGGGCTACTTACTCCTCTCTCCCCTTCGCGCATCTTGCGCGCCATTCCCCTCTCAGCTTCTCGTGTCCTCGTACTTGAGCAGATCAACCGTTCGAGCACTAAATGGACACCACTTTATCTCGACATCGTCGACGCACTGCAGGAGCGCCAGGCGCGCTCACAGGTTTCCGTTCAGAGTATCTGGTTCACTAATGTCGAGCAAGTAAGCCAGCCCAATCTGCTCAAACTTGTTTACACCACAAACAACACTTCCCTTACATCCCCACTGCACCTCCAACACGAAGCCCTTTCCTCGCCGCACGCTCCAGTCCCTCACGTGCCAACGCACGAGTCTTCGTACAACAAGATCTTGACTCACGTCTTTGGTCCACGATTAGAGATCTCAAATTCTCCCGAGCTGGTTCCTACACAGGGCAACATCGCTACCAGTCCTGAGTATGCGCTCGGTCGGGTCAGAGGCCAGTTGGATCAGCGGGCCCTGCTCATCAGCGCTGTTCACGATTTGATGGGGGTCGAGGAAATCAGTACTGAGTTGCACAGACTTCTTGCTCAGTGGTTACAAGCTAAAGATGACGGCTTGAAGAGCCGTACTGTTGGTGCTCAAGTAACTGCAGCGTTGGAATCTTCACAACTTTCTAACGTGCTCGTTGATCGCATCCTTGCATTAAAAGCATACTTCCCTTCAAAGTCCAGGTGGATACTTGGCTCAGATGCCTGGGCCTACGATCTTGGCTCGTCGGGGTTACACCATGCTATATCCTCTGGCCTCGACATCAACATTCTCATCCTAGACACTCTACCCTATTCGTCCCGAAACTCAGCCGATCCACACCGTCGCAAACAAGATGTTGGCTTGTATGCCATGAACCATGGAGATGTCTACGTTGCTAGTGTCGCGGTGTACTCTTCATACGCACAAGTCCTACAGGCCGTGATGGAAGCCGACAGGCACAAAGGCCCATCGGTCATCCTCGCCTACCTTCCTTACCACGGGGAGAACTCCCCGGGGCTTGAGCTGTTGAAGGAGACCAAACTTGCAGTTGACTCGGGTTACTGGCCCTTGTATCGCTGGGACCCCACCAAGGAGGCTAGAGGCGAAGAACCTTTCACCCTCGACTCTGATGCTGTTAAGAACGACCTGCAGCAATTCCTTAACCGGAAAAATCATCTCTCCCAGCTCGTTCGTTCCAAGCCTCAGCTAGCCAGTGAACTGGTGAGCAGCTTAGGCGAGAGTCTCAAGGAGGCCCGTAGGCGGAAGGCCCAGCAGGCCTACGACGATTTGCTTGTCGCACTTGACGCACCACCTATTCTCGTGCTATACGCTTCAGACGGAGGCACAGCCGAAAAATACGCAAAGAAACTTGTCAACCGCGCCAAGGCGAGAGGCATGTCGGTCACCATTGGGACCCTTGATTCGATGACCATCCAAAGCCTCGCACAAGAAGAATACGTTGCATTCGTGACCTCTGTCGCCGGTCAGGGTGAACCGCCTCAAAATGGACGCCAGCTTTTCAAAGCCTTGAACGCTGCCGCACTTCGTGATGAAAACCCTTTTTCCAAGTTGCGGTACACCGTCTTTGGCCTCGGAGACAGCCACTACTGGCCTCGTCCTGAAGACGCTCATTATTACAACAAGCCCGGCAAGGACCTTGACTTGCGCCTAGAGCACCTTGGGGGCGAGCGCTTTGTTGATCTCGGCTTGGGAGATGACCAAGACGCTGATGGACCTGAGACTGGGTACAAGGTCTGGGAACCCAAGATTTGGAAGGCGCTTGGTGTCGACAGCGTCCAGGTTACCGAAGCTGAACCAGAGCCAATCACAAACGAGCATATCAAAGCAGCGTCTGAATATCTTCGTGGCACCATCGCAGAGGGCTTGGAGGATACGACCACCGGAGCGCTCGCTCCATCCGACACTCAGCTTACCAAGTTCCACGGGATCTACCAGCAGGACGACCGGGATATTCGTGATGAGCGTGAAGCTCAGGGAGTCGAGCCAGCCTACAGCTTCATGATCCGTGTGCGCACGCCAGGTGGTGTTTGTACTCCAGAGCAATGGTTGCAGATGGACCAAATTTCCGACGAACATGGTAACGGTACGATGAAGATCACCACGAGAGCTACCTTCCAGTTCCACGGTGTTATCAAGCGTCACTTGAAACCCTCTATCCAGAAAATCAACCGAGTGCTAATGGATACCTTGGCTGCATGTGGTGACGTAAATCGGTACGTTGCACCACCTCGTTGAATGACCTGTGGTTCATGTCTTGCCAGTAATGTGGTCTGCTCTGCTATTCCTTCGTTTTCGAGGCTTCACCACCGTGTTTATGAGTTTTCTAAACTCGTCAGCAACCATTTACTGCCCAGAACGACTGCATACCATGAAATCTGGCTCGATAAGAAAATGGTCGCTGGTGAAGCTGTTAAGGATTTCGAGCCGTTGTATGGCGAGTTCTATCTCCCTCGCAAGGTCCGTATATTACTTTCGGTGATTGGCCAGTAATTGAATCCCATCCAGTTCAAAGTTGCGATCGCCGTCCCTCCATACAACGACGTCGACATCTTCGCCAACGACCTAGGCTTTATCGCGATTGTCGACGAAGATGGTGAATTGGAAGGCTTCAATGTCGCAGTTGGTGGTGGTATGGGCGTGACCCACGGTAGCAAAAAGACGTACCCTCGCATTGCCGACGTCATTGGTTTCTGTACCCTTGAGCAAGGACCACTCGTAGCGGAAAAGGTCATGTTAACCCAGCGGGACAACGGGAATCGCGCCGAGTGAGTTGTCATGCTCTTAGCATATTTCGGCCACTGATTTGCATCCATAGCCGAAAGGTGAACGGAATTGCCGTCCATTTACTTGATTGAATCTCTGACCTCCAACGCAGAACGCTCGCTTGAAGTATACGATTGATAGTATGGGCCTTGACAACTTCAAGAAAGAAGTAGAGTCCCGCCTCGGTTTCGAGCTCTCCCCGGCTCGTCCTTATGCCTTTGAAAGTAACATAGATCATTTCGGCTGGACCGTCGGTGAGGACGGCAGGCACCACGTCACGATCTTCATTGAGAACGGACGCGTCGAAGACGAACCCGGACGGGAATTCAAGACCGGTCTTCGTGAGATTGCCAAGGTCCACAAGGGCACATTCCGTCTGACTTCGAACCAGCATCTCCTTATTTCTGAGATTCCATCCGAGGAGGTCCCAAGGATCAAGTCATTGCTTGCCGAGTACAAACTCGATAACCTCAATTATTCGGCTTTGCGACTCTCGGCCTCAGCTTGCGTGGCGTTCCCTACATGCGGCAAGTATCTTCCATTTTACCTTGTCATCTGCCAGTCGTTAATGACGACATATAGGTCTTGCCATGGCTGAATCCGAGCGGGTGAGTTGCTCTTTTAATCGATGGATGCTCGTCTAAGTCGTTCCATGTTGCAGTACTTGCCGATTCTCATCGATAAAGTGGAAAAGATTTGTGAAGAGAACGGTCTGCGCCACGATTCCATCGTCATGCGTATGACTGGTTGTCCAAATGGGTGCGCTAGACCCTACGTTGCTGGTGTGTGGAAACGACCCACGTCGTTCTTTATATATATATATATATATATATATTGACGTTTTCGCGCAGAGGTGGCGTTTGTCGGAAAGGCTCCCGGTAGCTACGCGATGCTTCTCGGTGGTGGATACTACGGTCAACGACTCAACAAAATATACCGCGAAACCGTGTCGGAACCAGAGATCTTGGCCATCCTTGGGCCCATGATCAAGAGATATGCGCTGGAACGCCATGAGGGCGAGCGCTTTGGTGATTTCGTGATTCGAGCTGGATACATTGCGCCCACTACCGAAGGGAAACTGTGGTATGACAGAATGGGAGGTGAAGGCGAATACAGGGAGATCAATGTAGTGTAATTGTGCATACCTTGATGTGGCAATCTTTCCGGTGCAAATGTTGATTATATATTGTCAGGAGTATGTTCTAGAGATGGTATGCAAGGCATGCCAGCAAGGGCCCTAAATGATGCAATATTGTTCTCTTTGTATACCAACATGCCAGGCATCAGAAGGCAGTCCAGATGGTATTTCTGACTCAAAAAGTGCGATCACAGGTCATGTTCCTATGGGAGTGGGCATTGCGAGATAGCATTATCCCATGAGAAGAGTATGCATGACATGACAGGGTGGTAGATATTACAGGCCGGGTCATGTATGTAGTTGCCCTCCATTTATGCCTTGGATGCTCTCGCTTCCTGGAGCGTCTCTGCCAATGCCTTCGAGACCTTGTCGATGTCACCTCGCTCGGGGTCGACAACACTGATGCCCATGTGTCTGTGTGAGGAAATAATTGTTAGTGCATGGGAAAACCGAGTACGCAGATGAAGAGACGTGCCCGACACGGAAATACTTGTCTGTGAAAGATAACATGATCAACCAATGGGTAAAAGATATCTATATCATTCTCAACCAACCTTTAATACTAGAATGTATACCACCAGCAACCACGACATCCTTTTTTAAAAGACGGGGTACGACATCGCTTGCAACAATTCCCTCGGGGAAGTAGAGCTGTTCAAGGGAGACGAGCAAATGAAGATCAGCAAGGCAAGGCAGACGGAGGAAACGACCTACGGCGGTCATGCCATTAGCTGAAACCTCTTCGCTTAGAGGAACGTTCTTGAACCCAAGGTCCTCTGCGGCTTTTTTGAAGCGTCTACTGACATCTTTGTGTGTTTGGAATCGATCTTGAAGGGATACAGGACCTTGGGTGATCTGAGCGAGTGAGGCATGGTAGGCGTAGATGAGATTGACGGGTGGTGTGGCAAAGTAGGCAGCAGAGTTGCGTTCGTATGCTTTCATGACAGGGAGCCACCTAAAGTCACGGTCGAAAGGAATGAGACAAGGAGAAGGGAGATCCTTACTTGTTCCAGCTGGCATAGTATGCTCTCACGGGTGTAGATCTACTGTCAAAAACCTAAATGGGGAGCGGGTTGGAAGCGGACGAAGAAACGGGAGGATGACCATACTTTGAGAGCCTTCTGGCTTACTACGACTATGCTGAGACCTGGTGGTGTGCCGAGACCCTTCTGACTGGCTGATAGAACGACGTCGATGCCCCAGGCATCCATCTGAATCTCCTCGCTCGCAACGGAACAAACAGCATCGACCACAACCTGAGGGTGATAGGTAGACTCGTAGTCTTCGAGCGGTAGGTGTAACGCACCAGTGTCTCTGGCGACACACTGTGAACTAGCTCTGCGACGGCTTTGATATCGGAGAGAACAGCTATGATACACGTCAATTACACGAAGATGCAGAGATGACGAGACAAATTACCCGTTGAAGTGTCCACGTGTGTGATGGTGATGAGTTTGTACTTTTTCTGCCCGAGCGCGGCTTCGATGTCAGACAGGTTGACTGTCCCACCGACTTCTGACTTGAGCTGGTCGACCTTTGCGCCATATGCCTGCAAGCTAGCGATGGCAAGTTATTCTTGTCTGTGAACGCTGGACGTAGCAAGACCAACCAGTCGACGAAACCCTCGGCAAAGTAGCCACAGTTCAGCACGAGGACGTCCTCGTCCGGTTCGACGAGGTTAGCAGACACCTTTGGCAAGGTCAAGTCGACGGCGAGAAAGGGGGGCAGAGGGCGAACCTGATCCCAACCCAAGGTACCTGAGCCCGCAATCAAGAAGGGTTGCGCGTCCTTTGAATACAAGATGTCCCTGCAGCCTCGGGATATGAAGGAGAAGCATGGACGATACAAAGACAGCGGACCTGGTCATGCGGATGGAGTCCCCAAAGACATGGGCAAAGTCGAGGGACATGTGGGACACGGACGGATGGGCATTTGCACAGAGGACCTGTACGTGGGGGATGAGGGAAGGAGGCGAGTGTGTAGAGGTGGACAGACCTCGTCGGCGACTTCGATCGGGCCAGGGATGCTGCCATGGTCTGTGAGGAACTGTGCGGGGTCGGGCGCCAGGATTTACTTACAGCAACAGCTTGTGTGGATCCTGGACGAACTTTTTGGTGGACATGTTTGCGAGGTGGATGAAACGGCGGAGTGGACGAAACATAAGATTGAATTCCGACGCTCATATGATAACCGACCGGCCCTCCGCAGCGGAACTACCGCCCAGCAATGATCCGCGTCCCTTCCCCATCAACTACCCCATTCGTCTGCCCAACTCCCGCAACTCCCGCAACCGTCTTTTGCAGGTCTGTCCACTCTGTCTCCCTCGGAAGTCCCATGTCCCCAATATCATACACATACAACTTCCCATCACTCCCCCCAAGCGCCGCACGTCGTCCGTCTTTCCGGTCCCACTCCAACTTGTTAATCGCCCGTCCCGACCCAACGTTTGTAGACACAACAGGCACCTGCATATCCACTCAGCTCCGATCACCACCGCCAAACAAAAGCACAACGC
Organism: Boletus smithii; assembly: GCA_038092715.1. Lineage (NCBI taxonomy): Eukaryota > Fungi > Basidiomycota > Agaricomycetes > Boletales > Boletaceae > Boletus > Boletus smithii. The sequence continues at coordinate 20,413 of JBBPQT010000002.1, read as the reverse complement.
ACCTCCGTGTCCGTGTTCAGATTCCACAAGTCAAACTTGCCCGATCCGTCCACTGTCCCAAATACGGCTGGGTGGGTGGGGTGCCACTTCACATCGTAAACATAGTCGTCTGCCTCGTCGAACGAATAGACGGGTGCAATCGCATGCGCAACGGTCGACGGCTTCGCAAGACTCTTGGCGCGCCATAGCTTCACCGTCCAGTCCGCGCTAGCAGTGAGGAACAGGTCAGAAAAGTCAACCGGGCCCACCAGTGGGTGGAAATGCAGGCCCATAATCGGCCCAGCATGCCCTTTGTAGATGTCATACTGATTCAGTCCTGCTTTCGCACCAGCCCGGTCATATCGGTTGGCCTGATAAACATTCCCTTCTTCAGTACCCACCCAAAACGTCGTGGTTTCGTTGTCAGGAAAGTCGAGTGTAGTGACCGCCACCTCCCCTGTCTTGTTGTGGCCCGCATGGATTAGCTCTAGCGTTTCCTGGATAATAAATCTCACTTATTAGTCCTACATAACAAATCACAAATACCAGTACCTGGGGCTGCGCAAGCATGTCGACAAGCCACGAGCAGACGGTCCCATCCGTACTGCTCGTAATAAGGTTATGTGCATTCTGTGTACCAACCATCTGCATGGCATACACAGGATGTGTATGCCCAGCGGCAGACAATGGCGTCTTCAGCACTGGCAAATGCTTCGATCGCGTGTCCCAGAGCAATATTTGCCCAGAGTACGTCCCACCGAATACAAGATTGGAATGAAACGGTGAAAACGTAACGGACAACACATCTGACTGTCGTTCACAAGACTATCAGCGCAACTGTCGAGCGCACAGAGGGCTGCCAACCTGTGAATGGAACACAAATTCTGGTCTCTCCAACAAATGCAGGTTCCAGACTGCAACAATACCATCAGGCTCGTTCAGCGCAGCTGGGTTCTTGTTATACGAAGCCACACTGAGCTCAGGATACTGAAATCGAGTCAGACACAAGACTCAAACACGACAAAATCTTGACCTTGGGTGACCAGTCAACATCGGTTATCGAACGGTTCTTTCCATAGCGTTCATCGTAGAATGCACAAACGCGTTTGACTCGCTTGCCCTCCGAATCATCACTACAACTGATGGTTACTACATTGACAACTCGGCAGCATGCAGACTCACCCGTTCGTTTCAGTGCCGATGGTATAATCACGAATGTAGTCATACCCGTCATTCAATGCTCGCTGGACAATCTTTGACGACTGCTCGACGAAATCAAGGAATTCGGGCGCAGTCAGGATGCTTGTCCGTTCCTCCTCCGTTAGGTCTGATGAAACCAAATGAGTAGGATCGCCCAACTCGAAAGTGTCCACCCCAACCTCTGATTTCTTGCTCAATCTCTTTCTCGAGTTGTACACTCTCTTCCTCTAGTTCTTTTTCCCGAGCAATGCGATCTGCTTCCAGTTCGCGTTCGCGTTCACGTAGTATCTGTTGCCGAATGTCTTCCTCGGAGAACGAAGGTGCTTCTGGCTCGACGGCCGTCGTTTGCACTTCCTTATTATAGATCACTCGTTCCTATACTCTCCCTTTCATCAAATCGCTAATGGCATAGTCGATGCGAGAGACGTACGCGCTGCGGAAGCTCGAAAAGCTCTTGTTCCACATCAATGAGATCTATAGACCGGGGGGTCAAAATCCTGCAGTGCCGTCATAGCCCATTCATCAAACCAAAGAGTCAGCGACCAACATACCTCTCCACGACATGGTCTGTCGCCGAGTTTGCAAATGCCCCCATGGTCGTCCCCATACTGAACTTATCCGAACCTACATCGCTCTGTCGACTGACACGTCCAGACGGCGATAAAGCCGAGCCTGAATGAAGCAGTGCATGTTGACGAGGCGGCGTGCCGGGCAGCGAAGACGAGGGCGTGACATCCCCAGTACTGTCAAAGCCACCTCTGCCAGTCCCAACGAGCACGTTGACGAGGTCGTCGAGATCACGACGCGCGGCAGTGTACGGGCCACCAGTCTAATTGAACGTCGAGTGTTGAATGCCACAAGACAGAATACGTCCAGTTACCTCGGACTGACGTCTCTCGGTTTCCGCGCGTTGTCTGTCCGCTCTGGCCTTTCTCATGTCTGCGAGTTTGGCCCGCTTCGCCTCGATCTCTGCTCTCCGCTTGTCGGACATGGTTAGATATTGACCGGGATCGTACTTGGTGGTTCGTACTTGCGAGCCGTGGAAAACCTCAGGCGACTACATAGTACAAAGTTTACATCTTGTTAGAGACTACAGGAACTCTGTCTCACTATCACTCGACTCTGAGCTCGAGCCATGACCGCTGAGCTCTTGAATCAGCGTGCTAACCTCCTTCCACATACGTCGGTAATCATGTGATGGTGCCAGTGGTTGTCCATTGAGAGGGATCTGAATCCACGCCGACAGGGTGATCAGCGAGGGAAAGTGCTCCAGTAAAAATTGCGCAACTCTTGCGACCGGTTCTTGAGTGGGTGAATTCGCAAGCAAAAGCCTCGTAATGGCCGTGTTACAGATCAATGACTCCTCATCTGATAATGACGGAATGTTCCTTGCGTCGATGCACAGCCCGAGATTACGCAGCTTTGGGCATCGTCCGATCAACAGCAAGAGACCCCTCAGTGTCGGGATGCGCAATGTTTCGTGATGATCCCACCCGGTGCGTTGGTTGAAGTGGAATGTCTCCAGATCAGGCCACGCTTGGACCAACCGAGCAAGTTCGTCATCGTTCAAAGAAACCGAGTTGTTCAAATTCACGTCGAACGTGTGGAGGTTGAAGGTCATCAGTAGGCTCAGAACCTGAAAGTCAACGGCCTGCGAGGATGTTCCATGTTTTCTCAAGCCGAGGGAGAGAAGCCTGATCCGTCGTAAAGTCCCCCGACGCGTAGTCGAACTGAGCGCAGTGAAGAATTCATGGAACACCCCAGGTGTGGGAAGCGTACGAAGGTCGAAGGAGACGTCTTCAAATGGCTGCTGGTGTGATTTCAAGTATGGGATGATGGAGGAAAGATCTTCGACACGAAGTTCGAGGACGCGCAAGTTCTCGAAAAGAGGGTGGTCGGAGGTGCCATAGTCAGCAAGCCTCCTCAGATTATCTGGTTGGTGATTGAACAAGCTGGCACTGAGTCTCTTGAGACAACGGGATTTAGCGATGTGGATCAAGGCCGCTTCATTGATAGGGTCGCAAGTCAGAGCCTCCAAGTTTTGGGAGCGAGAGATGGCACGGGAGATTGCGGTTGTTACATGCGGAAAGCGACATAGATGGCCGAAGTAGAGTGACTTGAGGTTTGGGCTTAGAGTGTGATAGCACTCGAGCAATCCCAGAACAGAACTATTATCACCGCCGTCAAGCCACACGTGAAGATGAACAAGTGAAGGGCTGAGAAGTAAACGGATTGAAGCGATGATCGTGTAATCTTCATAGATCCAATGGAGTTTCCGGAGGTTGGGCAGTAGCAGCGTGGTGCGAAACCACAGAGACTGCAAAATCTCTACGGAGAGTTGATCATGTTCGAGCGTTAGCTCTTGCACGCGAGGGGCGTAGTGTGACACAATCTTCCACTCTTCTTCGTCGAATGCAGGCTGATCCGACGGCTGTTAAGCATTGCACAATGCACATGTTTGAAGTAGGAACTGCCATACCAATGCACCATCGTCATACAAAGCTTTGGCAGGTAAACACAGCACAAAAGGCTTGAGACTGTGTAGCCTGCGCCAAAGTGCATCGAGTGCAGGTTTAGAAAAGGCACGGCAAGTTCTTGCAAGGACCGCAAGAGCCCGCCGGCCAGCTTTTCGAGTACCTTTGGCATAAGCAACGGTGTTTGGGTGCCGCACTGTATCTTCTGCCAGATCGTCAATGATGCAGCTGAGTACTTCAGAAATCCAAAGTGCATCGTGCATGTTTGATTTGGCGGTGGTGGTCGAACATGTACTTGTTGAACGAAGGCAAGCTTTTGGCTAATTTGTATCACTTGCCCTGCATGGCTTTGCACCACTGACTCCCATGATGGCCTCTCGGCGAATGTTGTAATAGACCACAAGACCTGTTCTGAACCACCAGCATCAACTCAGCTGGGACTCGTGTTCCAAGTGACCATGCCCGTAGAACGACATCGATCACCAGTGACCATCATCACCGTCCCAAGAAATACCCTTGCGCATTTCTATCACAAAGAAATCGACGCCATTCTAAAGGACCTGAAATTCTGTTCGCGTCGTCTCAAGGCAGCGCTGGACGGTTCCAAGGACGAGCTGCGAATGCTCGAAAGACTGTATTACAAGTGCAAAAATCAACATCGCATGGCCCTCTTCTTTAAGCGTGTACCCGAAATGAGGCGCTATGGTCGACGGTTAAGCGATTTGGATGTCTTGGAACGTGTAGATCTTCTCCGTGCGTCGTTTGTCGGTCTGGAGCATACGAGCGAGTGGGTAATCACCACTTGTCCTTGTACGGTGCATACTGAACGCTTTCGCCCAGCCACAAGGCTTTGAGGGGCTCCTGGAGCCATGTACCCGAGAAACCATATGTTTACTTTTTAAAAGAGAGATTGATGGCCTGTTCTACCCTGGTTTGTAAAGTGAGAGTTACAAAGATATTATTTTATCCCCAGCTCAAACTTCACAGATGCGAGAGCGCCTCGAGAGAGCATACCAGTGAGTTCCAGATCCTTATCGGACTTGAATTAAGCTTGATTTACCTTTAGCCATTTTGCACTGGCTATGCAAACTGGTGCTTTCGTCCAGCTTATCATCTTGTTCGTTGCTATATCTTCTAGGATGTCCGTGTTATCATCAGAGCTAGAGGAAGCCCTTCAGCTAGGCATATCAACGTGCAACCGTCTTTTGGTTATTATTCATGTGAGCATGTTTTCAGCCCATATGTGAACATGAGCTCAAATATCGCAGCCAACGGGTGCGCATGCGACAACTTCCCAGAAACTACCCTCAGAACCGGGGACGTCGCGTCCCTCGTATGTTGATTATGACGTACCATCGGAAGACACGGGGCAAACTATCTCCCGTTATGAGCCAATCGACACCTCAACGGGTGTCGTTGAAGACCTAAGTATGAAAATGGAAGCTACGTTGGAGGTGCGAGCGACGCTCCCAAGTGCTCCTACAAACGGTGTGGAAAACGGCACGTCTAATTTCTTCTACTGACGGATTTGTGGTGCATGTAGCGATCGTACCGATGCACTAGTACCGAAAAAGGCCACTACGAAGGTGGCCCAGAAGCCTCGAGTCAAGAAGGCAAAGAAGAAACCAGACGAGATTGACGAGATCTTTGGTTTATAATTACCGTACGTCGATCCTAAATTGTAGCGTAAGTCGCTGCGAGGATTGATGAACTTGCGTGAAGTACACGCGGTCGTCCTGGCCCGGTGTTTCTTGAACGATTCAATTCTGGATCCCAAAACGGGTAGGGCAGTATCCCTCCATTGGGAACCCGAACCAAGGGAGATACTGAGTCTCGGCGCACATTGAGAACAGACAAGGCTCCCTGCGAAACAAAATCACTTGATCGAGGAGACAATTGATTTAAACAGGTCTCATTGACAGCGAACAGATGATACAATGCTTATCCCAGTCTGTCAACCCTTACGGACGTCCTCGACCTTGCTACAAACTTTCGTGGTCACCGCTGGGACTGGTCACGAAACTTTTTGCGATGCATGTGATGCAGCCTGATTACCACCTTCAATGCCTTGGCATGGAGCTATGCCAGCCCTCAGATGTGTTATGATTTATAGACCATGTGTGCTGTTCTGATTTCTTGGACAAGATCCCTCTCAGTGGCCTCCCATGTTTGATAATCCATGACATGCTTCTTTGGCTGATTTCTGGGGATGCAAGCAGCACCAGTAGCTCCGCCACATATTTCTCGTCCACGGCGGATGTCCACTTTCGCTCGTCCTCGGTCATGCGGGTATCATCGGGGCATTCATTTCCTCGGCATTGTTCCACGACATCAGACTGATCGCGCTCGTTGGAAAGAGTGAATCCTGGTGCATTTGATTCGGGACGATGAGTCTGGGGATCACCATCGAGCATGTATTCGAGTGTGTCGCAAGAAGGGGGGTACGGGTCCTGGCTGTGTGAGTCTCTGAGACGCTGGGTTGGCTCCTCTCCAGTGCTGGGTTCTACGTGTGGATTTTGGACTTGTGATAGATGGTATGCCACCCGTGGATGTTCATAGAATGGCTTTGATATCTACCGCGTTCATAACTTGACTAATCGTATGTAGTACACTCGAACAAACTTGTACTCTCACTACGAGTCATGTCGTTGATCCAACCATCCAGCCGATCCAAACCGTCCCAGAAATCGTTCGCCCGGCGCACAGAAAACAACCGCATCTATGCTCACCCCCTCCCAATCATCCTCAGCGAGCCCTCCCAGCCTTCTTTCCTCCGGAAAACGCTCAATCTCTTTGGTGTCTCCGTGTCAGACATTCTCAACCCACACTGCCAAGGTGTCCTGGATGTCGCTACGCGTTCAGTATGGGTACTGGACATGAAAGACGCGATGGTACTCTGGCAGAGAGGGTTCTTTGGAAAGGGCGATTTGTCCAGGAGCGAGCCCAGTTGGTTGGCGAGACGGCGCAACGCGCAACAGTTGGCGAAAAAAGGTGAGATCGCCGCTCTTCCGCTCTCGCCGAGGAGAACATCTGGCTCAGCCAGAGGCGTTTTGGCTTCTAATAGGTATGATGACGTCCGAGGAGGTCACCGCGAAACGTAGAGCGGAACGAAAACAGTTCAAGCTCGATCGTGCAAAGGCCATGGCTGTTGCTGCTGCTGAAGCAGAGGCGGCGTTCCAGCAAGGACGTATCGTGTCTACCATCTACACCGCGGATGGAACGCGTATGATCCCGTCCGCTGCGACCTGGAAGCCGAAAGACGGTGTACAGCCGGATGAGGACCTCTCGCGCGTTGACGAGGACGAGGACGAGGACGACGAAGACGAAGAGCCAATCGAGAATGTCGAACATCTCCAACTCACCCTCCAAGAAGCATTTTTTCTGCTATGGAACCTCGACTGTCTATCCGTCTCGAACCCTGATAACGTGAGCCTTCTCGTTTTGCACCATGTGTCCCCCTCTCACTTCCATCCCCCGACGTGTTGGTCGATCAGGGTGACACCCTGACCCTCTCACAGATGTGGAACGTTTTTCAGAACGTACATATACCTTCCCCGACGCTCGCACCATCCCTCGATCCACCTCAACACCGCCGATTCGACAACCCATTCCTGGTCAACTACGTCATCTACCACCATTACAGGTCCTTGGGTTGGGTCGTCAAAAGCGGTCTCAAATTTTGCGTGGACTACCTACTCTATAAGCGCGGACCTATCTTTGCGCACGCAGAGTGAGTCCCACACGTTCTGCAGGTGAGGGGAAATGCTGAAGCGCGAGAGGTCACTTAGATTCGCGATCGTGGTATGTCCGGTGTACGAAGACCCCGAAGATCAAGACGCCTCGCCGTTCAACTTGAACAATGCCACCCCTTTTTCATGGTCGTGGCTGAGCACGATCAACAGGGTAAATTCACAGGTTCAAAAGGTTTGATTGCCTTGCTTTATTCGACGGAAGGCTAGTTCTCATGATCATCGCACCTGAATAGACCCTTGTCTTGTCATACGTGACCATTCCTGCCCAATCCAGGGTGTCGGAAGACGTTTTGTCGTCCCCAGCTTGTTTCGCACATTACACTGTACGGGAAGTCGTGCTGCGGCGGTTCGTACCGGCGCGCATGCGGGATTAACACCCACTCTCTGATGCAAGCAATGATCCAATAATCGACCAGCCCACTGCTGTTCAACACGCGTATATTCGGACAGTAAGTTTCAAACATCGAATCACCGTAAGAAAGGATATTTTCAGCTTATATGTCATTACATGAACTCCTTCCTCGAGCTTCACCCTTCTTTCCTCTCTTCTCCCGCAACTTCCCCGCGTACCTATCTGCGCGGGTCAGACGCATGGTGTGTCAAGTTGCTTGTATCATCCTCCGATCCTGCAAGCTGGTGGCATTCGCGCGCAGTATCTGGAGGTTTAAAAGGCAAAAAGGCTAGGAGAGCATGCATGCCTCAATCGGCCTGTTGTCTTGTCTCGCGGATGTATCGAAAGTATCTCTGTTCGAGCAGTGGCGTGGTATCCGTGTTCCATCGAAAATGGTGTATGTGGGAGTGGCACAATAGATGATACAATGATTGTCGAGATGGTTGAGTGTGACCCATGCCAGGCCATGAGCAGGGATACAGGTCGGGGTAAAGGGACCAGTGGTGTTAGATAATAAGGGATGAAGAGAGGCAGAGCAAGGACAGAGCGGGATCGGGGTGAGAGAGAAAGGACAGACAAAAGGAAGAGACCAGGGGCGCGAGGACATGACGAGGAAAATGCATACAGTCTGTGGCTCTTGATTCCACGGAACTGCAAAGCCAAATACGCGATCAAGGCCGGTATCCGAGCTTTCCAAACCGGTTGGTCTCATACAGCACCCTTGATCGCCACTTTCCGGTACTTCTCCTCGTAAGCTTGTGTGATTAATGGCAAGGCAGTTTTGCAGTCTAGAACCTTCTCACGATCGGGGCTGTTGGGATTCGTGAACGCCGCAGCTCGATGGATATGCAAGTATTTTAGAGCTTCTGACAACGTCTCGAATGCAAGCTCGTTTTGAATGAAAGTCAATGTTAGAGTTCGGTATCTGTCAGCGAAAATCGAAGGTGAGATAAACAATGGACGAAAGTGAGACTAGAGTTAAAGAACTTACGCTTTGGTCATGATCATCAGCGCTTTTGCCCTCTCTCGGTCTATGAAATGATCCATGATATATGCACCCATGTTCGGGGCATTCAAGTACATCTCAAACAGTGCATGATAGTTTCCCATCGACAACGCTCGTTGTACACGCAAAGCGTGCTGAACGGCCGGGTCCAATTTCTGTCCAGGTGTTAGTTGACCTACGTATAAGTTTAATTCTGGATAACGTCGAGGAAGAGTCAATATAGCAAGAATAGGCGGGGGAACGGAACGACGCACCGCTCTTATTTCTGCCGTGTAGGAGCATGAGTATGCGGTATGCCGTGAATTCCTCGACCTTTCCTGGTATACCGAGCTCGTAAAGTGACTTCAGCGTTGCCTGACATTGATTGTATTCTACCATGTCAGCCTGTGAAACCGATACAGTAACCTCATCAAATGTCAGACACGGGACTCCGTACACTCTCGAGTGCCATGCGTGCATGGATCTCATAAACTTGAACGGTAAATTCGTTTTTTATTCGTTGTACCTAACATGGGAAGAAAAGGGATGTCAAGACAAGATTAATCATAAAAAAAGTACGGCATACCGTCAAATCTTGGCGCAGACTCTTGAACTGATTACATATCCAGTCGTAGGAAATTTTTTCTCGCCAGCGTTTTTTCAACTCGAGAAGCGTCTGTTGCAAGACTTGATACGGGCGGATCATCTCTGGTCTGGGTTCCTAAAACAACACCATCAGCATCTGCAGGGATGGGAAGCACAGATCTTACCGATGTCAGTCGGAGGTAATCTTTGAACAGCTCTGGGTTTGTGCCAACGATGGTATGGCGGTCCCAGTTGGGTACATTCTGTAAGAAAGTGTCAGTGAGTGACAGAACATGAAAGGATTACACCGACTGCATCCACCTCGGGGTCGTCCGGGTTGGATCCAAACGTAGACGGGGAATCAGCTCTCCATATTCGATTAAGAAGATGTGCACCCTGAGAATTGGCTTTGAGAGTACTTTGACTGCCGTTGGTGCGTAGACTCTTTTGCCGTTCTATTTCATGTTCTCTGTGGAAACGTTCAGCGCGTCGATTGAGCGCTGCTTGGTCGCCTAGATCGAGGGCGGTGGCTGCATTCTTTTGCATGGCTGCCTTCTTTGCTTTCTTGCTGGTTGTCTGTGGTTCATTCCTGCTCATGGTACGACGTCAGATGTGCGGATGTGTACATGAACCGGACAAAATCAACCCACATCTTACGCTTGAGTGTAAGCAGAGGCCTTGGCATCAGACTGCATCCATGAGCAGAAACGGCAGTCACTGGGGACAGTACACAGAACAAGGTGAGAAGAAAAACGATACCTTTGAAGTTGTACAGCGGCCCAGTCTGTGGTCCAGAGCGTCTTGGCGGTGAAAGCATCAGCAATTACCTGTCTTAGTTCTGCCTGAGCCTCAGCCCTGTTGGCATCATTCATTTGTCCCAGACATTTTGCAACCCATTCTCTGCAGGATGACAGATGCAAAAGTGGGGTCAAATGTGAGATGGACAAGGCTCACTTTAGCTGGGGCGGCCACGAGTCGGAGGACATGGCGATGGCGATGGTGATGGTGAATCGGTTGGATGAGGTTGAAGCAGAGGAGGCGTAAGTAGTCTGAGGGAGATGTATGTAAATGGACGAGCTGTTTGGCCGCCGGATTCCCACGAGGAACAATTCTTTGCTCAGCCTCATCTCTACGATGGCGAAATGAATCTCATTAGCAGATGGCGACACTACGAGTCTACGACCGTAAGAATCCAAGGGCCACTCCTTTTGTCCAATGTATACCACTACTCTAATGCGTCTTGTCCACGGGCGGGTTGTACACTGCAATGCAATCATGCGTCACTGTCCATGCAAGCTATGCAGAATGCAAACACTTACAGATCTTCCGGTTCTTGATGACGGTCCATTTGAAGCGTTTGACGTGAATGCTGATCGCAAACAAGGTCGAGAACAAGATGACAGCTTTCAAACCAAGTCGCTTGCGCTCATCGTGCTCGGGTTCTGCAGCCCAGTTGAGGAACGTGACAACGTCCTTGGCCATCTGTGATGTCGTGGCAGGGGTACCTGCAAGACACTGGTATCAGCCCAGTGAACCTCGTCCAATACGTGCCCGCTTACCATCGTCATACTCTACAAGACCATCGAACAGTACTCGGGCCATAGAGATGGCACCACCGGGGAAGTAAGGGTTGTAGTTCATGCCCTCACGGACCTCAACACCAGCAGGAGGATCTATGTAACCGGTCAAGAGAGAGAAGACGTAGTCCTAGAAAGAGATGAATCGTGCGCTGCAAACGCGACGCGACGCGATGACGTACCGCGCCGCCATGTCGGGCCTTGGTGATCAAGCTGAGGTCGGGAGGAAGGGCACCACCATTACCGGCACGAGCGGCCTCCTCGTTGGGGTATGGACCAGGCAAATAATCAGAAAGTTTTCCGGGGCGTTGGAACATCTCGCCATTGCCATCGGGACCATCCCTGTATTCGATTTCCTCTGCCAAAGTTCTTGTCTCGTCGACGGTATGGGAGACACCAACCAGGTTGCGCCAGGCAATGCGGTCGAGGGAGTGGCAAGCAGCACAAACCTCGCGATAGACCTGGAAACCACGACGGATGCTAGGGCGGGTGAGCCGGAAGGCAAGGTTCGAGGGAGTATGGCGCGGACATACCTGGCATGGTCAAACGTGTCGAACCAGCCCTTGTGTGGCCAGGGATATGCGGTAGAGTGGAGACCGTCGTCGGCGAGCGAGTTTGCGTGAACCTCGCCGATGAAGGGGAGGGTACCGTATAGATGGGTATACCATGCTATTGAGCCGGCGGAGAAGAGCGAGACGGAAACAAGCGACGCGCGCGAGGTCAGAAAAGACTAGGGTAGGGATTAAAACATCAATGCGTATGGGTTGAGAGGAATGCGCCGACCTGTGTGCTCGCAGAAGAGGTGGAGGATGCGAAGCGGGCCTGCTGCAAGAATGTTTGAGACGGATCGAGAGCGGGCAAAGGGGGACGCACCGACGCGACACGAAGGTTGAGGGATGCACGGAGAGCATTCTGGCTCTTGAGGACGGCCTGGGGCAGCCTCGACAACATTTTTGAGGAATTTGGAGGGAGCAAGTGAGAGCGTGACAAGCGGGCGAAATACCAGCGCAGGACGGAACGAACCGGAGAACGAAACAAGATTTTTATCCGATTCACTCAGATAATTTACAAGTCGTCCGTAGTGAAAAAGCAACTCCAACTGATACATAATAGTCATTGAAGAGTCGTCTCAACGTGGTATGATACGAATGAACACCATCTCAACTAATCAAAACGTCCTAGAATAGACAGTCACAAAGTGCCTCTGTAAACGTCGTCAGCCAGCGTGATCCGAACCAAACCGGAGTACAAACCTTCGGCGCAGCAGCAAAGACACGCTCCAGCTAGACAGGCAAGACAGCCGGTACCACCACCACCACCACCTCTCTGTGCGGGTTGTTGTCTACGAAAAAAAAATCAGACAGACGGAGACTCCGATACGGCGCATACGCACACGTAGACGGTCTGTGGGGGAGGCTGAGGCTGGTAGCCGGGTCCGCCGTATGGAGGCTGACCATAGCCAGGACCTGGATATGACTGAGGCGGTTGCTGGGGGTAGTATCCTTGAGGCGGCCCTGGAAAGCTGGTCAGCGATATGGAGTGGTGGGAAGCACGGACACCGACCAGGGGGAGGGTAATATTGCGGTTGGCCGGCGTAGTAGTCTTTGTTGGCCATGGTGTTGATGATGGAGAAGAAAAGAAAGGATGCTAGGTGCCTGTCGTCGCGCTGCCCAGTGGCCCTAAAATGTCACGAGATATAAGCCGCGTTCCCACGGTGTCCCGCTGCAGGACCGCTGCGGAAAAGGAGGACAGCCTCGAGGTGACAACGTGTACTAGTACTAAGCCTCACTTCCGCGCAGCTCGAGCGTGCTGTGTTACCTGTGCTTACCCCGATAGTCCCTGAATTGGCCGGTTTGGGCCCCAGTTGCCAGGACCCAAACCGGCCAAATCTGTAACTTTCTGGGTAGGCCCCGGATCAGCTAGAGTCCCACTTGACAGCCCGCCCCGTTTCCCAGGCGTGTCTCAGATTGGCCTCCTCGATTCTTGCTCATCCCACGACTTTGAATCCCTGCTAAAAACGTGTGCGATTATGACCAAGTGATCCATGCTGTCAAGTAAAGGTGGGTCGGTTTCCGTCGCCAGAGTCAACGGTAAACAGCTACGGTAGAAGATGAAAGTTATATAAAAGTGACTGCAGTGATGTAAGTACGACATTGCGTCAAATGGCTTTCAGTGTTGGCAGAACAGTTTCGTCACGTCTAGGGATTGTTGGGCGTAAATGCGTAAATTCGTGCGCCTTGTCGCAGGAAATTTTGCGTTAAACGTGTGGTAGCTGCTTGCATGCCCAGCCGTCAGGCGGCCGCAATCAGTAACTGCGAAGCTAGTCTCAAATCAACTAGATCATTCTTACCCGGTGCAACGTAATTTTCATGGGTAACGACCTCGAAAGGACGTGTCCGAGCTTGCGCAAGCACAGTGCCTTGCGATGCAATGCTCATAACCCCAGAAGCATCTGTTCTGCAACCGACAGCCAGTGTTCAGTTCCCGATGCCCACTTCCCGTTCGTACTCACTGTGATATTCGCAACAACGATATCCCCAGCTGAAAGCGACCCCGCCAGCGAATACTTACATCGGAAAACAGAAAATAGAGACCTTGGCGACCTTGCAGGTCCCGTAACTTTTGGGGAGAAGACACGAGGTTTCCGTAAAGCAGCCGCCGGGGAGGTGCCTCTCCATTGGGTGCCGTCCCCATGTCCACCGGTCGCGCTCCGTCGTCAGAAAACAACGACAAATGCGCGATCAAGAAGGGAAGCTCCATTTCGCTACCGGAAAAAAAAAATCATATATATCTCCAGGATCTCTGTTACCCTGGACGCTGACAAACTTACGGGATAATAACATTCCCAAAGCGATCTCGTACTATGAGTTGCACGACGATTGGTGGTGCTAACGGTAGCCGGGACAGGCTGGCAGATCCAAACTCGGCTGTTCTTTGAGGGTGTTGCACGACGTCAAGATGGTAGGATCTTGTGTCGAGTAGTCGTGAGTCATCGGTACCTTCCGGCACAGTGGTTGAGATACCTGGTTTGACTGTCGTGGAGAAACGAGGAATAGCCGACTCGTGGTTGGCTCAGTTGGAATTGATTTTGCAGCGGACTGGATCGGTCAGTGGTGGATACTTGAGTCCAAACACTATTCTGGTCATGAGCTGATGACTCTGATTGCGACGGTAGACCCCACGCGGAAGGTGGCGATTGCGTTCGGGAGTGATCGCTACTGGCGACCGACTGGGGTGAGGCACAGGAACTCTCGCATGATGAATCGTGAAAGAGCTTCTTGTAGTTTCTGGATGCCACACACAATTGTTCAGCCAGACATCACGACACAAAATAGTGATCTTACGATGGTATATATTCGATGGGCGTGATGGGCGTGATCGGGCGTATTTGTCCTGTGTGCTAGGGTGCAGTTTGACATGTCAGTGCCACTCCAGTGGTAGGTACGGTGGCCAAGACCGCATACCGAATGCTCTCCCTCGCTGTTGTGGGACGAGGATTCGTGGTGCCGGTGATGGCGATGAGTAGGAAACATTGCGCAGTCATGAGAAGATACTAAACCATTCTGAGCGAATGCCTTGTCCCATGTGGTATACCTTGACGAAATGGCGTAGTCGGGGGGAGAAGCTGGCATAGGCGACGAGAAGAGAACGGCCTGCAGGGGAGACAAAGAAATGGGGTTATGCGCTGCCTGGGGGTGGAAGTTATAATGCCATTGGGTAAGAACTTGGCATTTATGCATTCGTGTGTACAGATCATGATCATATACCCACTCATTTCCAGGGAGCGGAGCTCGGGGTCAAAGGAAGACACACAAAGGGTGTCACTGGAACCTCTGTAGCCAAACAGTTTGACAGATCTACCAAAGACCGATATGGCCAGATCTATTCAGGCAATATACGACAACTTCTTTAGATATTGTCGTATATCTGCAATGATGACTGTCTTCCGCTCGCAATCCTATTGGAGCGCTTAACCAGCAAGGGCAACGATTCCGAGGGGCCTACGCAAGAATATTATAGTGGTATATCATATCACAGTCAGTCAATCATACGCTCTTCTTCACGTAGCTCCATATACCCGCCAATCCCGAAATCAATGTCGCAGCAACAAAGGCGGGTTTAACTCCAGCTAGCAGTTTGAACAAAAAGTCATAAGCAAGATGTAAACTGACCGCGGGATCGGCCCATACCTGTAGACTTGTACAACGCACCCGTCAGTGCGCCTGCTGCCATGCTGCCGGCCGTATCGTGTTGTCCGCGAAATGAGTCTATGGAAGAGTTGATACCGTTGTAGACAAGCGCTACGGATCACATCAGTCAGCACCGGCTGGTATACACTGCCGACGGGAAATGTCAACTCACCAAGCACACCAGCCGAGTTACCTATGAAGGTACCCCTTCTCGTGACAGAGTTGAGGATGCTGTTGATCCGAAGGCGTGTGTTCAACACGGCTAGTGGCCGTCGTGCGCCCTCATTCACACCCCAGACACCACCTACGGCCAGGCCTTGCGGAAACATGTATGAGCATGTGACAGGTCGAAAACAATAAGAATGGCCCAAGTTGGCGATGTGGCGACATTAAGATAAGGTGAGAAGGAGCCGTGGAGAAAGTACACGAGTAAAACGTACAAAACGCGTGCAAGACGCGTGTTAATGAGCTGATAGAGAGGGGGGACTTACCGCCGAGGTACATAGTGCCTGTTCCGTAGCACAAATCATCACTCCAACCCCGAGAAGGAATGGCAGTTCCGGCTCCTGGTAAATCGCTAACCTTGTCGTCATCTAGCACAAGATAGTCTAATTGGTCCCCCAGTTGGGCGAGAGGGTGCAGTCTAGTGGGGTCATAAGCACCCAAAAGGAGGTCGTTTGCGGTGACTGGACTGTCGATCGGGGTGGGCCCATCATGGGGAAACTGATTAACTGCAGAGTTTTGATAACCCGAAGGCGAGTTTTGGAAGTCCTTTGATGCCATGGACGAAAAAACAAAAGTGTCTGGTCGCGGATGGGAGCAGCGAGCGGAACAACTTGAAATTTTGGAAGAGCGCGAGGCCGGAAGGCGTGTGAAATAGTTACCAAATTCATACTTGCTACCACTTGTCAAAGTTGAACAGAAACAATTAGCAGGACGATGTTGCACATTACATCGCGTGTGTTTGCAACGCCCTCAGCACCGCAGCTCCGGACAATTGCACACCGGTCTCTATCGAGCCGAGCAGTACGTTCAGGTCCACTTGCCAGGCCCAATGTCCGCGTCTCATCGTGTCGTCGCATCTCTGTCCCGTGTGGGCATGTCCTGAGGCGTGAGTCTTCTCTGTCACAGTCTCCACTTGGGCCGGATACATAATTATCCCCTCCAAGGATGGGCTACCTCCACCACTCCGCATTCCACGGCCTCCGACCCTGCAGAAGTCGAGGCCATGCAATGCCTTGAGCAGGGCACTCAGAAGCTCGAGGAAGGAGATGTCCAGGGTGCCAAGGAGCTCTACAAACGCAGTGTTGAGATCAAACGCAATGCCAGCTCCCTCTTCAACCTCGGCGTTACGCACTATCATCTGAGTAGGTAGCTCTTATCTTGACGGTTCCAAAATACATGTCAGACAAATTCATTCAGAGGAATTTGATGACGCCATCTCGGCCTGGAACGAATCGATAGCGCTACAGCCCACGAGCGCAGACGCACACACAAGTACGTGTCTCTTCTCTGGTTGGTCCCGCTGGTGACATGGATGTCCCGAAAGACCTCGCCAGCGCATACATAATATCACCTGTCTCACGTCCTGACCTGGCGCTTCATCATTTACAGCACGTAACCTATCACAACTACCATATACGACCACTGACTATTGTGTTCCAGTGTAGCGGCTTCGCTCTCACCGGAAGACCCTGAGATTGCCTTCAATCTCGCCGCAGTTCTGGAAGCCGGTGGGTGATAGAAACAATTTCTTATTGTTCCCAAAATTATCTCACAGCATGGGCAGCTGGCCAACTCGAGGAGGCCCTGGAATATTACAAACGTTCTAAAGAAAACGGCGTCGATCGTGCCGCAATGCATATCCGGAATGTTTGTAACATTCATCTGGATCCATCTCGACATTTTGATGATATGTTGATTTTCTAGGTCAGCGCAAAGATTTTGGGAAAACAGATGCAAGCTGCTGAAGTGGAAGAGGAGTCAAAAAAATCCGACTCGTGACACTTGGCGAGCTTCAGTCCCGTTATTACCAGAGGGTTTGTCATACCGTTGCTTGCACGCATGTAGTATGCGCAACAGAATCATAAAAGTAAACGACATGTGATCCTGCGCCGACCTGTACTGTGATAATCTGTAAAATCTGATCCCTTCAATCTCCAGCTGGCCCGTTTACCGAGGCGTTATTCTCTTACACTTTTGGGCGGACAATAAGTATTTTCCGACGAACAAGCTCAGGCTGTACGTGACCATATATACATCGCATCAGAGTGATCCGATTTAGGAACTATTATGGTGTTCCTCTGCCGAGCCGCTCCCCTTTGAACCTTCCATTGGAGGCACATTTGCCCCTAATGCTGATCTCTCCCGATTAGTGACCATACTACCAGGGCCCGGACGCCTCCAGTTAGAATTGTTGGACCCTCCAACCCTGTTCGTGAACCGAGGAGAACCATACAAAGTCCTTTGTGCGGGCGAGAAATCCCGGTAGCCACGTGCTTGATTGGTACGTGAGTAGCCCTGTTGCGTGAAACTGATCCCGGAATCCCGAGTGGATGCCTTCAAACGTTCCAAGATCGATAGAACATCATCCCGCGTGTACTCGGGAAGCGGATGGTCTTCCGGCCGAAGATAGATGATATGATCATACCCTTCACCTGGTGATGGCACCTGAAAGTCCGAGGCGAATTTCTGCAGAACTGCCACACCATGCTGGGCGTCCCTGATTGTGGGGTGCGCAGTTCCTGCGATGTGAGACAACCCCCATAGGGCCATAGAGAGGTAAAGGTTAGTGATTGGAGAATTGCAAGGAAGAATATATATGTCTACATGGGGACTTACGCCGTTGAAGACGAGAAGCGCAGACCTACGAATGGGGGCAACGAGAGTCAGCGACGATTTGTCCGTTTGGCGAATTCCGCTCTCACATGATAGGAGGCATCAAAGACAATGATGCTGATAGAAGTTCCTGGGAATGCGCGGGCGATCGCGCTCCAGTACGACCGTTGTCTTCTCGAGGGCATCAATAGTCTGCACGCGTGAGTCTGACTCTTGAACGTACACAGCATTGAAATTGGTCCGGTCGATGCAAGGCGAGCCACCTTCGCGAAGCGTGTGGTAGGCAAGTTCCTCAACTCGCTGTCTGTTACCCAGGTCATCCTGGTTACAGCGACGGAACCTGGGGAAATGGCCCTCAAGAGCGTCTGCGAAAGTAGACTGGTAGAATGCAGCGGCTCTGTGATCAATGACTTCATGCGAATAAATTGGCGTTTTACCTTGCCCGATGCAATCAGGCCTACCAAAATCAACATAGTTTGTTCCTCTTGGAAAGGATTGGGAGGGGTTGAGGATGGTCTCACACCATCATCCTCTGACGTGGACATGGTGGTTTGAACGACGCCAACACACGTTGCTCAGAGCGCTCAAGAGGCGCCGACGGTGAGATTTTTAGCACACCCATACAATTCGAAATTTGAATAAACACCATACACCGGATGGACATGTCCTACATGTATATTGCTACAACTACACGAAAGTCAAATCATACTTCTTGGCCCACAATACCGGGTGGCCCGAATAAAAATCGCACGGTACCCTCATTCTTTCCGAGTAGAGCAACATCTTCCCTGCTGTACAAGGCACTGGGATCGGATCCTGCGAGTGGTTTACGCGGTCGAGGCGGATACTCATTCTGCCGCATCGCAATCTTCAGATGAATCAGTTGATCCGCTTTATAAGGAACTGGTGGCAGTTGCGGCGGACCAGTGGAGGAGTAATGTTGATTTCGCGGAGACGGGTGTGGGGACGGTGAGGATGGAGTTCGGGGTGACGTACTCGCGGATGTATTTTGCGCAGCTTGGATGAGAAGGTCAATGATGAGATGTGCGATTTCTGTCGTATTTTATTGCAGCAAATATCAGTACGCCGCACGTGACACCAAGAAATAAGACACTGACCTTGCAAATCTTCTGCCTCCACCATATATGTTTGTTCCCAGTCAGCTTTCTCCTTTAGAAGACTGACTATGTGTCGAGCAGAATCGTCGATTGGATTAGATGGTGGAGGGGTCTCCAATGTCAAAAGGAGGGCAGAGGTATACAGGCAGCCCAAGGCGACTGTATTGGGCGGGTACATGATAGGAACAAGAGTCCGATGACTGCGTAGAAGTTGTTGAGATCGTCGAACTAATTAAAACAGAAACCCGCCACATACCAGTCGATCGTGAGACGCCACGCAAATTTGATGAGCATCTTGGATGCTAGAAGTGAATATTAAGATTATTGAACGAATAGGCAAGACTAGGGAATTACCTCTTAGTTTTCGACCTAATTTGAAAACGTAGGGAAAAGGCATCTTTGAAGTGAAGTTGAAACAGATTGTCTCCAAAATCAAACGTTCCACAGCAAGAAGCCGCTGGCGATCGTGTTCGACTGTCTGAATGTCCTAAATGCAACTCCTAGACGGAGTAGGCCGAGACTCACTATAGGATCCATGTCAACTTCACCACCTAGTGTCTTCGATTTTGCTGCCAACTCCGGAAATCGAACAGCATAGGAAATCATGAGGATCTCCCGGGGTTTTTTCAGAGTGTCATGCATCTTCGTTGACACATACAACGCAGCAAGAGTCGCATCCTGTCCCGCGGTTACTATAGGAACATCATAGACCCACAAGATGCGCGCACATAGTAACTGAAATCTTTCCGGGGAAAGAACAAATGAAAGCGGTGATACAAATTTTGGGCAGTTGCAATCGTCCTCCGAGGACTGTGATCGGTGGTCGAGGAAATGTGCAAACTAAGAGTTGAAACTACTCACAAACCGATTTTTGCACCTACAACCTCCACGAAACCGCATGCTTGCTGCCGTAGCTTCTCTTCCTGGGTGGCAGATAACTTACCACGCTGCTTGTCAGAAAGATATTCGACCTCGGGCATAGTAAAATAAGGGTGGTGATACTTGGAGGACGATGCCGGTAACTGGGACGGTGGCAATCCTTGTTGTTCCATTGTGAAGGTAAAAGGCAGAGTTGTACAGTATGACTTGACCCGACCTATGATTTCACCACCACGTGATCACGGCATTCAGAAACCGAAAATTTGATCATTCCAAGGGGTGGCTACCCGGAACTTGGAAGCAAGGTCAAAGAAATTGCAGCTACATCAGCATCCCTAAGCGCTGTTTTTGTGCCCAATGAGCAGAATATAAAAGGGAATTTCAGGGAAAGTGTCGTACAAGGGTGCTCCGGTCCAATCAGAGACCTCGCGTAGGCTCGCAAAAG